>BGPR01016135.1:0-31739 GCA_013235015.1 Araneus ventricosus
TTAAACCATTCGTCATTAGCATCGGACTAATTTTAAAAGTGTTTCGATTTAAGCTGGAACTCGCAGCATTTATGTAAATTAGAGATGTCTCTCACCAAAACGAAAGTTTTACGAGACAGGAAAACCTCGATTTTTTCTACTATCTTTGTTTATTTTGTTTCAGCGAACCTTAATGCGTTTTGTAAAAATGCTTCCAGAGAGTCGAGTAGTTACTTAAGGAAACCTATTCCTTTCGGGAAAATTTTAAATGCGAGTCATCGTTGCAACTAACGTAAACTTTTGTATAAGAATTTGAAATGTTTTTTTTTTGTCTCGCTATGGCGTCATATATCAGCAAAGCTTTTTTCAATCATTCTTGATTGATGATAAAGATTGATGATTACAATGTACTGTGACATTTGTAACAAATAAAAAATATATATATTTATAAAATTATTAAAGGTTATTATTAAAATATTTTAAAATAAGAAATTGTTTAAATAAAATATCGTTTGGTCATAAAACAAATAAATTAAAAAGATCGCTTGGCATCAATATATTTCCAAAGGTAATAAAAGTAGTAGTGTCCATTAAACATCGACAGTTGAGCTACCGATAGTCCATTCGATAGTTTTTCTAAACTATCGACTTAATTATCTTTAGTATCGATAGTTTAAAAACTATCGATAATTTTCTCTCCGGCAATACTATCGATAGTTTGAGGCGATACATTTAAAGCTATGGACTGAAAATGTGACTATCGATAGTATTGCCGGAGTGAAAACTATCGATATTATCGATAGTTTTGAGAAAGTCGATATTATCGATAGTTTTGAGAAAGTTGATACTATCGATTGTTTCAGTGGGTAGTTCCGCAAAGAAGATACTACCATCTTCGCTTAGATAGCATCGATAGTCTATCGATGTTTAAGGAACACTAAAAAGTAGAATGACAACGCCATATTTGATTTTAGCGAAGGTTGCCTATCAACTGAGAAGAAGAAATGTCATAAAGAGGAATTCTATATGAGTGAATGTAATGTGTGTAATGCGCATGGTTGTTTAATATGCCTGTTTTTGTGGAAAGTGTCAATAAATATCTTATTTATTTTTGTATAGAAGACTAATCATGTTTCAACCAATACAGTACAGCGCTATATCTGTGCAAAAGACCACCAGAAAAATCGACATTCTTAATAAGAAATTAAAAACTGAAATATTGTCTAGTTTTTTCATGAAAAAGATGTAACCATCAGGCAGGTTCCCCTAAACTCTGAGTATTAAGCATTCGATTCTTCTTTTTTCTGTGGGCTATCAGAAGAAAAATTATATCCTTCTTTATTATTTCTCAGTATTCTTGGAAGTCTATCCCAAGGAAGTGTTATTTATTTTTTCAAGGGAAAGAAATTTCTCCAAAAAGCGAGAAAACGTCCACAAAAAATTCAACACAAAATCAAAACAACCAGCATCACGTGCACTCATATATTTAGAACATTTCTTCCCTTTCATACAACATCAAATCTTTTTTGTGCAGAAAATTATTGATTTAAAAAAGCTGCGACAAAAAATATCAAGAAAAATCACAGATACCAGTAACTACGTTGAATATTGTCTGCACATCTGACTTTTTTAAGCATAAAACATTCGAACAGACGTTCTTTTTCGGAACAATGAAAAAAAGCATCAAAACAACTCAGTATGCAGACGGCAAAAGCTTTTACTTCATTACTTTCGATTTCGTCTGTGTTACGTCAGTGCCATTTCTTTTTTAAATTTTAAAGAAAAGTAGTCAGGAGTAAATAATATAAAAGAAAATGTGACAGATTTGATCTCAATGCTGTATTATGTAGATTATTTACCACTGAGATTTGTAAATTACAAAAGAAAAACGTCCAGACATTCCGTCTTGTCTGATAGGGAAAAAAATGGCGCTCTGAAATGTCAGCCCAGAATAAAAATGGAACGTAAAACAAAATTACGGTGCAGACGTGGAACGTCGTCAAAGCAAGAAAAAACACTGACTTTACTTAAAAAAGAAGTAAAAGAAAAAGCGAAACACATTTGCTTCTGAATAAATTTTTTTTCCATAAAAAAAGTTTCTGAAAAGTATTCATTCTCGATATTCTCTAAATTGAAGAAATGAAATGGCATGTATTTCGATATGTTACCTATATTTGTAGAAAATGACTTTGTAACAGGAAACATCTGAATCAAAATATAACACATAATACTTTTATTAGATATTAGTCCTTGTATAAAATATTATTTAATAAAAGGCAATAATAAATTGTTGTGATATTTTGTAAGTGGTGATAAATATCTCTTTTAATATATTTTGAACCATTTTTCAACTAAAATTTAAATTTATATTCATTCGCTTTTATCTGCTGTTTACTCTAGATTAATTGCGAATTTCTGAGTTGGTCTTCAATATTGCCTTTTCATATCCATACTTATATAAGCAATGCTTGTGTATGTGTGTCTGACGAATCTATCGCACCTACAGCTATGAAATTTGGCACACAGATAGTCGTAATGGTAACTGAATGCACCTCGAAGCCGAAATTTTAAAATTTAATATAGAAATTTTTTTATTTAATGTTTTGTGTTGTTTGGGTTGATTTTTCGCACTAATTTCTCAATAGAATGGTTTCGAATAATTGTACGAAAAAAATAGATAAACCATTGGGAAGAGCACACGATTTCCGTTCTAATGAAGTTAGTTTCGAATTTCTAACGTAATTTACTGAATTTTGGGAAATTTTTTAAAAAAATAGTCACTTTTCAAAAATAAAATTTTCTGGAATTTTTAAACTCTTGCATCCGATGTTCTAATAAAGATATAATTTTCAAAATTTTTCAGCTTATAACTGCAACGGTTCTGTCGGATTTAAAACAAGAATGGTTAAAATATCTTTTCCCGCTTTCTTAAATTAATTTTTTCCTGGTAGTTGAAAGATATTTTCCCTCTAGCGAAGCTTCCTCCCGCGACAGCTCTCCGGAACGTTGCGTGCAATTTCATTGGCTGACGGGGCAGCGTGACATCATTACTTTCGCGTTCTGCGAGGATATGATTTATTTACTCGAAGACTTCGATTATTATTTTTAAGCGTGTCTTAACTTATTTCTTTACCTTTCATACATTGCTTGAGGTGTAATAAATATCACATTGTAATTTCTTAACATTGTTTCGGATTAACGGTACTCGGTCAAGTGGAAAAAGAAGCGGACAAACTCAATAATATATATATTTCTGTTTTGATTTCGTTTCATGTAATTGTATGTGGGCTTTCTTTTATTGCGTTGAAGTAATGATTCCACGGGCAACGCCGTGAGCGTACTGCTAGTACATAATAAAAACAAGAATTTACTTTATAAATTTACTAACTAATATACGTTGCGTAGCTCGGCCTAAATGCTTAGTTTAGTTTATTTATATTTGCGTCCCGTCTTAAAGGAACACTAGAGGCGTTTCGGGCGGACCTCTAATATTTGAACCTCGGTCATATGACGAGGACGACCCTGAGCTGGAACCCCCTCTCCAAACTTCCTTACCACACGTAATGGAACACATCCGTTAAACGTAAGGGACGTATGGCCCCTTCATACGTTTTAACGAGCAAAAGGCCCAATACTCGGCGACCTTCAGTGGGACTTATAGAGGGTTTCAAACCTGGAATCCTCTATACCCAAAACCGAGACCTTACCACTAGGCCACCTCGGCCTCGCTCGGGATAAAAGAAATTTCATTTTAAATTATCATTCATATTATATTTTTAATTTTAAAGTAATTTTAACAATTTAAATTTAATTAAGCAGGTTTTCACTGCAGCGTCTTTCATTTATTTTCTCTCACCCTCTACCGTGTCTTCTGACCCTTCGGTTAGCAGCAAACCCCTCTCTTCTTTTTGTCTCCATACTTTGAACCACTTGCTACCAGTCTGACAACATTTTTTTAATAACAGCTCAAAACATTCTTTCTCAGCATAGTTTCTAGAAACTATTTCAATTGGATTAACCAGAGGTTAACTCATTTTTTTACAATTTCTTTTAGAAACCATTTTGAATACAAACTAACGACGTCCTAAATATTGGTTTAACCAAATAACACAGATTCTTTTAATTGTCAATGTATCTGAAGTCAAAAGTTACATCATAGTTCATCACGACTAATAATAAAGGAGGATGTGTGTGTGAAGGGTGGCAATGTGCACCTCAGTCATTTCTGGAATTTTTGATTAGAATTTTAATTAATTAAAAATTAAACAAAATTTTTGCGCAAGAGATGTATTGCTATAAATAATGCCAAAACTATTGTTCCTTAATTTATTAAATTTACAGAAAAAATTGTGCGGAAACATGATTGATAATATTCAAAAGGTAATGTTTTGCACTATCAGACATGATTGAAATTATTGAAAAGATTGATGTTTTGCACTATCAGATGGTGTAAAAATTATTTTTTTCTGTACTAATTACGGAAGTTATGAATTAAAAACGCCTAAATTTCTCTTAATTAAATGACTTTAATTAAATAAAAAACAAATTAATATTCCCAAAAGGCATCCATGGTACACATACCCACCCTTCAAATTACGTTTTTGTCAAATGTTGAATCTCTAGGTCCAGCAGGTTGTCCTACAGAGAGCCAATACGCAGACACCACACAACTTCTGCTTTATTATTAATGGAGAGTCTTTTCTTTTTTCTGTTTGCGTGAAAACATAGAAATAGATGTTGTTGTTAATAGTTGAAAAGAAAAATATAAAGAAAAAAGATAATATATAAATGTAAATTAAAAAAGTTCGCAATATCCCCCAAACCTCCATACGAACTTACGGGCAAGTCGACGATCAACCGAACGTGTAAGGCCCGATCATAAGTACCCGATCATAAACAACAACACCGTCGTGCCACGTGCATGGACGACAAAGGAAGTTGTTGTCCTAATCATCTCGACACCAGCCGTGCGACCAGTCATCAGAGTGCAGCGCCGATCCACATGGTCTACAAACCAGCTGTCCTTAGTTTACAAGGCAACCATACAGGTTTACAAACCAGTGATCCAGGTCTACTAACCAGGTTGACAATCCAGGTTTACCAACCAGCCCGGAAAGAGCGTGCGCCCTAGCCGGTAGCACCACGAGTACTTTTCTGGGAACGTGCTTGTCAACGTTCGGCCGAAAGTCCGAGTCGAAATCGTAAATGAATAATTCTGCCTCAAATATATAAGCCACCCCGTACTCGATCATAAACAACAAACCCTTGTCGTTCCATGTGCATGGACCACCAAGGATCTGTCATTCGCGTGCTGCGCCGACCCAGGTTTAAAAACCAGCTATCCAGGCCCGGAAAGAGCTTGGCTCCTGCCGGTAGCACCACGAGTACTTTTCTGGGAATGTGCTTGTCTACATTCGGCCGAAATTGCGTGTCGAAATCCTAAAGGAATAATTATCCTTAAAGTGAATTATAATATTAAAAATTTAAATTGAAATAAAAAGTAAAAAAAACCATAAAAATAAAAAGTGAATTTAATTGTTGATAAAAACATAAAGAGAAAAACGGAATACATAAATATAAATTAAAATGTTCGTATTATTCCTCCAAACCTCCATACGAACTAACGGGCAAAGTCGACGATCAAACGAACGTTTCAGCCATCCCGAACCCGACCAAAAACAACAACACCAAATCGTGCCATGTGCGTGGACGACAAAGGAGGGAATTGCCCTGATCCCCCGACCACCAGCCGTGCGACCAGTCATCGCAGTGCAGCTCCGATCCAGGAGATTCCTTGGATAGCTGGTTTACAAACCAGCTATCCCAGCTATCCAAGCCCGGCAAGAGCTTGCGCTCCAGCCGTTAGCACCACGAGTACTGGGACCGTGTTTTTCAACGTTCGGCCGAAAGTGCGAACTGACATTCAGGCAAACGTAACGAGTCGAAATTCTAAATGAATAATTATTCCTAATATAAATTCAAATCCTGAATAAATTAAATATAAATAAAAGGTCTAATAAACATCTAAAAATAAAAAGAAAGCCTTTGAAGGCCAAAGAAGCAAAGGGATTTTCTTGTCACTTAATCAGAACTAAAATATTTCGCACTTATATACACGGTAGAAAAGACGCTCTCCGAATCTCAATAATGATTATATTTAACGTATTCCCAAATAAAACACAACATATTTGTTCCGATTGAAACTCGAATCGCAGTTTACAATTGTTGTAGCAGACTCTTATTTTCAACAATGTATATTTTCAACAAACCAAAAAATTCGACGGGAGGCTGTCTCTGCGAAACGGTTTCTCGGATAGAGGGGCGTAGACTTACTGACCATACTCAACTGTGACTTTTTTGACTAAAGTAGCTCTATGTGACTATTAATTCTATATTCTATAGTGACTATTAGTCTAGTGTGACTATGTGACTCTATCTATGTAAAATCCTTCGTTATTTTCACCAAATTTGAAACTCGACTGTGATTAAACCGTAATTACAAATTCTAAAATTGCTTTTGCAATCTTTAATGTCTATCTTTCTCTGTTAAATGAACTAATCCAACTCTCTATGTTATTTGGTTGCGGAGCTTTAAGCGTTTAAATATACCACGAAAAGCGTCATAATTTTTTTCTTTCACGACACACCATTAGACCACTATGGAGAGACTTAAGTCTACATCAAAAATGCAAAATTCTTATCTAAAGTTGATTTCTAATTATTCCCCAAAACGAATTATTGAAGTAAATCGTCTTTATTTTAGCTCTGTCTAAATTTAGCTTCTATGAGTAATAGACGATTTTCAAACAATGGGTATGCAAAATAATAAAACAATTTCAAACAAATTTTTTTCACTTGCAGAATTTCCTACATTCTTTAAATATTTTTAAGAACTTTTGATGTTATATAAAATTTAAATAACAAACATCATAAAAATGTATTTAAATACGCAAAACTTAAGATATTTTAGACCAAATTTGGCATAGTGAAGGTGCAGTACGAGAGGGAGCTTACGCCAAAAAAATTATGTTAAAATTCGAATTAGATTTTTATTTATATAATAAATAACGAAAATTAAGCTATTTAAACGCTTTACGCCAATAACTTCTGAAAGACTTATGGTCAGAAAATTATTTTTACATCACCTTAAAGAGCAAAACTTTACCCTTCAAATGATACCAACTTAATTGCTGTACAATTTTTTCTACCTGTAATTAAGGTTTCAAAATTCATTTTTTAATCTCAAATTGTAACAATGCGTTTATTCTTTTAAAATCATATTTAAACCAAATTATTGTTTCATCAAATCCTCGTCAAAAGTTCGACGCATTTATAAATGGCATAAATAATTTTATGTTAAATTAACATTTCTCTCTTCTAGTTTGTTTCTAACATTTCATGCTCAACGTTTTCAAAAATTTGCTTTATTACTTTTTATTGATGAAATTGTAAGAAGAAGAACGTGAATGTAAGAATATTTGTCTTAAATAACACACAAAAGCATTCACTGCCTGTAAACATCAAGAAATTCATTTAAAAACACCTGAATATTAATTTCACGAAGACTATTTTATTAACCTCGTAAAAGATATCACTTTCCAAACAATTCATTCCGAGCTGACAGACGATGATTAGCTCATTAAACGCAGCCGATAAAGCGATTGGAATAAATGGAGTGAAATGTCTGTGGCTGGGTTGTCTGTTGCAATTTTATCTAGTCAAAGTTTCGAAATCAGTCAAGGCTGGACCATGAATTCCCAAGAGTATTTCATGTTCTCGAGGAATTTACTAATTGAAATCTTGAGCACGTCTCAGAGATGTTGCCGTTTTATGATAGCATTCATAATTAAGATGGCGTCTAATTAAGAAGTGATTTCCTTAAACCGAAATCAGCGCGATGCATTCTGGGTAGGGTCATTATCCCAATATTCGAAGATCGGGAAATTTCCGATTCTAGGCAGGGTCATATAGATTTTCTAAAGTAGATATTTAATAGAGGATAAAAAAAAATTTTGGAATTTAGAAAAAATAGAAAGATTGCATTTCAATGTTCCTTTGAAATATGTATCGAATGTCGAAATTAATCTGGTGTGTTTAACTTATGTAATACGTCATTTTCAAAGGAGAAGTAATATCAATCTTCTATTTTATAATATTAAATAATTTTCTTATTTATTTTTTATCTCGTTCATCATTTAATTTCATAAATTTCTATATTGTACCTATATTTTCAAATTTTTTATTTTAACAGCCATTTTATTTCTGTTATTTTCATGAAATACCGATTACGAACAAATTCTTTCTTATACTCAGTCTTCTTATTGATCATATTACATCATGTCATTCATATGACGTGTTAGGTCACATTCAAAATTCTTGCAGACCATATTACATAAAAATTAATAAACCAAGACATATATTTTTTTAAAAATCTGCGTTCATATTTAAACAAAGTATAAAGTTCTTCATCAATCTCGAAGGAGATAAGAACCTTAATCTCTCGCTCTAAGCGAATTCATTTCGAGTCTACACCCGATATTTAGTCCATTTCAAAACCGATAAATCGACTGGGACATGTGAAGTGAAATAACTGCTGGTCGGCTGCCTGTTGCCATTTTATTTCGTAAAAGATTCCAAATAATTTGTAAGTCATTACCTGCGCTCCAATGATCATTTTATGCACTAATTGAAATCTGGAGCACGCCTCTGAGATGTCCCCGTTTTATGATGGCATTCATAATTAGGAAGACACTAATTAAGATGAGATTTCCTTGAATCTACTCCGCGTGGTGCATTCTGGGTGAATCAATTATCCCTTTATTCTAACGGCGAGAAATTTCCAATTCCTAATGAGGAGCATCGAGACTTTCTGATGCAAATATTTAACGTCTAACGTAAGATTGAATATTTCTAAAGATGAACTGTCGACATTTTATTCCAGATTGTACTTAATTCTGTGTAGAACCTATTTTAATTCTGCTATTCATTGTTTCTAACTGAAATGTATAATCCAAGTTTTTATACCATCTAAACAGTTTTATTTATGTCTCTGCCTGTCTCATTAATCTATAAGCCTTTGATAGAGATTTCATAAAATTAATTGTCTTTTTGCTTGATTGTACTTTGTCATGTATCAATAAATTTGGATTTTCATTATGATTTTCAATCAGCATATTTATTGGGCTAGAAATCGAAATGACAATATTTCATAGCGGCATGTTTTATAAAATCTTTTAGAAGAATCTGCCTCCTGCTCACTGATGCTCGCCAACTCCTAAAAGGATTGCATGCAAATCATGCTCGCTTCGCTCGCTTCAATGTGGACATTTTGCAGCCTAGAAAATATCGTTTATGGTTGAGCTGAATATATTTGTTGCTAAACTTTCGATAATCGCGCAAAACCGTTAAAATGCCCTTGAAGGGGAAAAAAAGTTTCTGGATTGAAAGTATTTTAATCTTATTTTTTTTTTCATTTTTAGATTAAATAGAAGGTTTTAAAATGTTTAATTTACTCTCACTCTTTTAGAAAATATGTTAATCCAAATAATTTAGGTTTTTGCCATTTTGAGAGAAAATTTATTTTTCGTCAATTGAACTGCCATTTTTTAATTTTATTTCTGAATCTCTTTCTTCCCAGCTTTAGTAACACATTTACGTTTGACAAATGAAGTTACATTATCCATCGCTTGCTACAGATATTGCCAAATCCTATAGCTAAATAATTTTGGAGCCGCAAAAGAAATATATATATATATAGATTACGGTTGGTCACACATTTAAACAATTTATAACAATTTGATATGAATATTTAATAATTTTCTAAAGTTATGACGTGTCTTTTAATTTGCTATCCACTTCGAGATCAAGTAAAATTTTGATAAAAAGGCTTGTAGAGAAGGGAAAAGTATTTGCTCAACCACAAGTTATTATTGTAAATAAAATAACAGACTATCACAACTTTCTTCCCATAAACTATTCATATCTGAACATTTCCACTCCATTTTTGACAGAAAAAAACCCGAAATATCTCTATGAAGATGGCGATAAATTTCTTAATTGTCATCATGAAGAGAAATTACTAAGAAAGCAACTGTTCTCATACTTCCAGTAATCCAAATAATCTTTCCGGGGGATCGTTAATTGGTCATTTCTGCTATAGAATTCAGGATTCTAGAAAAAGGAGCTCTCTTTCACATAAAATTGCCTCGGTTTTTCTTTTCTACATTTCTGCTAGAAGTAAATTTCATTCCTTTATGGGATGTTACTTTCTTTTTCACCTGTACAGATGTTCTTTTGTGATAAATGGCTATTACGAGGATTGCAAATTTGTGTGATTTTAGCACAAATCCGAGATTTGTGCTAAACATTTGATGTAACCTCGTGTTTACAACTCCGGCGTAAACGCACCTTCAGATTAGTAATGTATAGAAATGTGTCGTAGCACTACAAACATACTTTTTACTTTTTAAACGATGACGGATAACACAAACTGGCGGTTAATCAAAATTTCTGTTGTCAGCATGCAAAATCTGAAGAAAAAAAGAGATGTTTATAACAAAATGAGTGCTGTTTCAGAAATGTTGTAAAGATTTGATATAAACTCGTGTTTACAAGTCCGGCGTGAACGCGCCTTAAGATTAGTAATGTATAGAAATGTGTCGTAGCACTACAAACTACTTTTTACTTTTTAAACAATGACGGATAACACAAACTGGGGGTAAATAATTTCCGTTGCAAACACGCAAAATTTGATGAAACACGAGATGTTTACAACAAAATGAGTGCTGTATTAGAAATGTTGTAAACATTTGATGTTAATTCGTGTTTACAACTCCGATGTAAACGTGCCTTAAAATTAGTAAAGTATAAAAATGTGCTGTAGCAATATAAACCTACTTTTTACTTTTAAAACGATAACGGGTAACACAAACTGACGGTTAATCAAAATTTCTGTCGAAAACTCGCAAAATTTGATGAAAACACGAGATGTTTACAACAAAATGAGTGTTGTTTTAGAAATGTTGTAAACATTTGATGTAAACTTATGTTTACAACTCCGGCATAAACGCGCCTTAAGATTAGCAGTGTATAGAAATATGGTGTAGCATCATAAACCTCCTTTTTAGTTTTTAAACGATGACGGATAACACAAACTTGCGGTTAATCAAAATTTCTGTTGTAAACGCGCAAAATTTGATGAAACACGAGATGTTTTCAACAAAATGTGGGCTGTTTTAGAAATGTTGTAAACATTGGATGTAAACTCTTGTTTACAACTCCGGAGTGAAAGCGCATTAAGATTAATGTATAGAAATGTGTTGTAGCACTATAAACCTCTTTTTTACTTTTTATACGATAAGGGATAACACAAACTGACGGTTTGATGTAAACACGAGTTTACATCAAATGTTTACAACATTTGATGTAAACTTGTGTTTACAACTCTGCCGTTAAAGCGCTTTAACCCTCTCATACCGAGAGGGGCGGTCCCGGGCGGTCTAAAAATCCCCCCTTAACAACGGCTGAGGCCGGTTTGGGGCGGTTCGCTTCATTGAGGGGAGGTGACGTTCTGAGATCGCTTAGGAGATAAAAGCGGTAGAGGGAACCAATTATTCTTGCCAACTACAGCCCATTTCCGCGCTCCTGAAGGGCAAGTTATAGCAGGGGCGGGGTGGTGGTGAGAATGACCACCCAAGTTGGGAGAGTCCAATTCATGTTGTTTCCTCCCGAAACCTCCCAGTTTTAAAGGAGCTAGAAGAAAAAAGTAACCCAGGAATTAAAGAAGGTATAGAAATATGTTGTAGCTATACGAACCTACTTTTTACTTTTTGAACGATGACGGATAACACAAACTGGTGGTTAATCTAAATTTACTGTGTGAGTTCTTTTCTCCCCACTCACCCGTCATCATTATAGGCATAGCATATGTAAACAGAGCCTGGGCCAAATATTTCTTCGTCACTTTATTGCATTTGACAATAAAAATTGGCATTATCTTCGTGCTAATAGGGTCAATAGAAGCTAGCATCCAAAAAATTCTTGAACTACAGAGAATTGTTAGACATATTTCAAAAATTAATAAAAAAAAACTAATTATGTTACAACTACGTTTATTCTTTTAAGGCAGCAAACGCTCTTTCAAACTCTGAAGAATGGGGGATAAACTGTCAAATTCGATACATTATACCTCTAAAAAAGCATTTCAAAAACTAAATTTTATTCTAGAAAAATATCTGTTCTTTCTGTTATAGTGCACATATTTTCAAATCTTAATACTAATATGTATTTATTTGAGTGAGTAATAAATATGGGTATAATTTTTGGAGAAAAAATGAGATAGTCACCTTGCGCGCGTGTTTACGGATAAAATATTGGTCTTAACACAATATTTTAGGCATCTAAGTAATCCAAACAGTTTAAGAAACTAAACCCCAATTTATTAACATTTAAATTAAATTTCTATTTTATATAACAATTTAAATATAAATGTTAAAAATTGTTAAAATTTCAACACTTCTAACCCCCCAAGAAACATTCTATTGTAGAAAATATGTACAAAACTGTGGTTCAATTTGTAGAACATAGCACAATACATATTCGGTAAAACGTTTATTTAAAAATGAGGAGCAAACATTCAAACCATGCTTTCTCCTTCAGATACAATTTTTCAGGAAACAGTAAAAAAGCTCTGCAGGTAATACTTTTTGATTGAAACTTCAATTTTCTAAGTAGGTTTATAATGGGATAAAACTTGTTTCAGTTGAAAATAAAAGTATACAGTTGTACTATTTAATGTTGAGTTCAAAGAAAAATCACTAACTCATTTTTTCTTTTTTTTGGAGAAAACACGGTTTGAATGCTTGCTCTTCAAATATTCAATAGTTCATGAGATATCGTGCGCGCAATATAAAAAAAATCACATTGAGATATAGCGCTTTAAGTATATGACCCTATTCAATTTTTGCATTGAATAGCTGATGAATTTTCCTTCACATTTTTCATAATTTTGGAAGTTTTTAACACGGGTAATTTTAAATTCTTCCGAAAAGACATTATAATAACATATATTGTTACTTTTCCGTTAGCCGGGCGCAAGCGAAAATCGCCAAATAATGCAGAATTCCGCCAAATTTCTTACAACCATTCTCTTGGCGACTTCGCTCAAGTTTGGTTCAAAATTCGCGACATTTGCGCCCGGCTAACGGAAAATCACTTCGCTTGGAGACTTGGCTCGCGTTTGGTTCATAATTGGTGACATTTGCGCCCGCCTAACGGAAAATCGCTTCTTGGCGACATGGCTGTTCACAATTGGCGACATTTGCGCCTGGCTAACGGAAAAGTATATGGCCATGGATGAATGTAGAAGTTTCCTGACTCCAACTAGTAGTATATCCTCCGACCATAAACATATTACAAAACGCTAAACTCTAACGCTTTGCTAAAATAAAAGATAACGCAATAAAGGAAACTTTAAGAAAGGTTTAAGGCAATTTATTTCGCAGAACACAACTGACTTTGAATAAACTGAGACAGAGGCTCCGCTATCAATTAAATACCGAATACCAGATTTGGCATCCTGAACGAATAAGCGACTAGGCTCCTTGTACTTATCAGCCGTCGCCTCAACTGACAGGCTTACTTGTTTTCCAAAAAGTCACAGGGTGGAACGCACTTTTGTGCCTTTTTACCAAACTTTGAATGATACCAACAAAATGAACGGTTAAAAGAAGAGAAACGGGTTCGATACCTGCGATGAGGAGATGCATTACGAAAACGTTTATGATTAGATTGAACCTGTTGAACAGCAGAAGTTAACTCGGAAATTTGAGCCTCTAACCTATTCAAACGTGCCGATTCAACTTCAACCGAGTTTACACAAGTCCTTACACCAGATACTTCTGCGATTTTATCAGCTGTGAGTGCGAGACTCGCAAGTTTGTCCGTGCTAGTCGACAAGATTTGTTGGGTTGTTATTGGAAGGCGTTGGAACCAAAGCATTCTGAAAACAGAATGCTCAATTTTACCCAAAGACAAGTCTTGCATCTCGTGCAGCAACTGAGATGGTTTTTTATCACCTAATTGCATATCAGAGAGCAAATTTCGTAAACGTACAGATTCAGAGTCAGCCAGTTGAGTTATCAGACGATTTTTTAATTGTGTACAAGGGTTATCAATGGGCTTGCATCTAACTAAATCAGAAACATAACTCAATATATCTTCTTCCAAAATAGCAACCACATGATGGAATTTAGTTTCCTCTTGACTAATACCAGAAATCAAAAGCTGGTATTCTATTTGACTAAACCTTAATTCTACATTATTACGCCACAAGGGAGGAGGTTTAAAAGCGACCCGAGCAATTTCAGTAGAGACGGAAGGTTTAGTACGAGACTCACCATTGTCGTTCGGTGGCCCCATTCTTCAAAACAAATGAGCGAGAGCGCAAGCCGATGTCGAAGAATCTAAACTGTAGTTTTACAGAACATTTTATCCAGATAACAAGAAGGAACTAAACTAAAATTCCGAGGTCACCACTTTATGGCCGTGGATGAATGTAGAAGTTTCCTGACTCCAATTAGTAGTATATCCTCCGACCATAAACATATTACAAAACGCTAAACTCTAACGCTTTGCTAAAATAAAAGATAACGCAATAAAAGAAACTATAAGAAAGGTTTAAGGCAATTTATTTCACAGAACACAACAATATATATCAATGGCAAAAGACTGTTGCCATATCGTAGAACAGAACTAAAACAAAACAGAACAACTAAAAATGCAAATTACAATAGAAGTTCGAAGATCCTAATCGGGTTCGAAGAAGTAGATCAGGTTCCAACATGATACAGTTCTCACTACGCCACACATTATCCAGACAGTCGGTTGAAATCGAAACCACGCCAAGCGACCAATTGTTGCCGATAGCTGATTTAAATTGGCGGTGATTCAGTCGCATCCCTTAAGCCCTTGTTTATCTGTCTGAACGGATTTGGCCCGGTCTTGTTCAATAACCGGTAATTTGCGGAAGGCTGATTGAAGACCTGCCATTTGCATGGCATTCGGTTGCTAGAGCACTCGTGATGTCTAAACGGATAGATTATTGCCTCTCTACTATTGAATTCTAAGTGAAATGCTATTGTAATCTGGAGACATGGATAATGATACCCCGATGCTCTGTGTATTGACTAGAATCTAAAGACTTTGGGGTTGTACCGATTTACAAGGGAAGGGCACGACTTGGGAAATTCAATTCGGGATGACCTTTAGGGTGTTCATGCATTGAATTGGTGAAGCTCAATGGCGAGCCAATTCGGATAAAATAGCCCTCAAACTTTCGACACAGCTTATAAACCAGTAAATTGACAGCGTAGTTGACGCGCGAATAGCTTGGTCAATATGGTACTTGCATGCAAGCATTTTGACCAGGGATCGGTTCCGCATCCACTTTTGTTCTCAAAATATTTTTTAAAAATTAATTTTTAATTGAATTGAGAATTTTTAAACATCTTTTATTAAAATATTAATCATTTGTAAGCATTATATCATTTTTTATTCATACGATATATGAATTATAGTCACAATTTAGTTTTTAAACTGTTCAATAATCATTAAAACAAATTGAATGGTGTTAAATATTATCTCTAATTACAATTAACATTTATGCATGATTCAATTGAAGTAATTACAAAATTTCTGTTCTGGCTTTACGAAACAGGATTTGGTCACGAGAGAAAGAGCAGCGTTAATCTTTTGAATGCACAGAAAGACGGTCGAAAATGTGAAGTTTATTTCCTAACAGATCTTTAAAAGAAATGTACACCATTTATTAATTATTCAATATGTCAAAATATTTTTATGAGAATTATCAATTATTAATTATTTTATCTGGTTCCTGTATGTAAAGAAAAAATAATAAATGTAGAAAAATTTCAAAATATACAAATGAAAATAATTATCATGAAATTTTTTCAAGATGAGAGCAACTATTATTAACTAATGAGAGCAACTACTATTACTAGTTATTCTTTATCACCATTAAAGTTATGTTTATTAACTATTATTTTTCTTTTTTTGCAATCTAATTTGAAATTAATAATTTCAAATTGAATTAACAATTTTTAAATATTTAATTTAAAAAATTAACCGTTGATGCAAAATAACTGTTCATTTATATGATTCTTGAATTACAGTTACACCCTTTTAAAGCAGTTAAATAAATATAAATACATTAATTTTGTAATTACTTCAATTGAATCATTCAAAAATTGTAATGATATATAATGATAATAGTAATTATACATAATATTTAACACCATTCAATTTGTTTTAATGCTTATTTAACTATTTAAAAATTAAATTATGACTATAATTCATACATCATATGAATAAAAAATTATTTAATGCATACAAATGATTAATATTTTAACCGCTTAACTTAACAGCCCAAGAATACTACGGCATAGACTTATCGCATTTTTGGTCTTAAAACTAAAATTTAATCATTAATTATCTTTATAATTTTACACGAAAATTACCTAGAATCCATAAAAATCTCAATTATTATATGCCTTCTGAGATGAATAAAAACGACAACCGCTTTCCAAAACAGAGGGAAGCATCTTATTAGATAGCAAAGAAAATTATTAAGTTAAGTGGTTAATAAAAGACGTTTAAATTTTTTTAATTTAATTAAATATTATTTTCAAAAATGTTTTGAAAAAAATGGCCGCAGAATCGAACCCTGGTCAAAATGTTTGCATGCGAGTAACATTCTGACCATGCTATTCGCGTTTCAACTACGGTGCCAACTTACTGGCATAAAAGCTGAGTCGAAAGTTTCATAGCTATTTTCTTCGAATTGACTGGCCATTACGCTTTAAAATTTTAATGGATGCACACCCTAATGGTATACTATTGATGTACCAAATCTCATCCCGAATTGAATTTCCCAAGTCATGATTTCCCCTTGCTCCTTAGCAGTTTTTTTCCTTATGACATCATTGATTTTTGAAAAAAACAGGTCTGCATTTAGTTAGATTTTTGGGTAAAACGTGGATTTTTTTCACTACCCTAAAAAGTCTTCTCATCATTTGATTTTACTCCTACAGTGTCTTATCGGGAGAGAACCGCTTATTCAATTTCTATCAAAGGTTACATATTGTTTTGGAATAGCTTACAATAGTTTTCTAACATCGTTGCAAAAACGACAAAAATTTGACACTTTAATCATTAATTAAATCAATCCACAATAAAATAATACTAAACAGTGGCTTAACAAGCAACACCACCTCTCCCATTTTTTCGAAATTTGAAAGAGGAAGAAAAAACTGAATTTTTCGCAACGAATAGAGGTAACTTCTGAATTTTTTCTCATCTGGTTGGAACATGTGGTCTTATGTCTATATCAGAAGTTAAAAAATTAAGATATATTCGTTATTTGTTGTGAAAAATTGAGTAATCTTTCCTCTTTGAAATCTCAAAAAATTCAGATATGTGGTGTTACTTGTTAAGCGACGAAATACAAAATTAATTTTCATAAGAAAATAGACGTTAAATAGAATACATATTGCAGTTCAAAGAGTATTCAGTAAAATAAGACATGGCGAAAATTGCACGTTGTAGCATCAACAAAAGGTGAAAAGGACAACAAATATTTATAAAAAAAGCATAGCAAAGCACGCATTTACAACACCAAAACTAATGTGTGTAAAAGAAGGGCATCCTTACATGGAAATTAATTTCTCATCCTTAATAGATTTAATTATTAAAATAAGAGGAGTTAAGATTTAATAAGAGGAGTTAATTATTTAAATATGTAAATATTCATAAATTAACACGTACTCCACATGCATTAAAATTAAAAACTTTTTATAAAACAGACTTCCTATGGTAGACAAGTAAAAGTTGTTTCTAAGAAAAGTCTATTCAAATTTTTTTAAAAAGATGTTAAATGAGCGACTGCTTTGCATAAAAATATTTTTCTTTAAATAAAAAAATGCATACGTAATTAAAATTTAATGCAAATTTGCTCCGATACAAATAAAAAATTTAATATTCTTCGAATTCTTAGAAAAATAGTTAATGTTTTAATAAAAAACCGGGTCTCAAAAAATGCCAAAATTTTTTGAAATAACATTGACCAGATATTTAATCTCTTCCTTACAGGCGGTACAGTACAAATGTTGTATCAGAATTTTTTTTTGCCTTTGAATGCAGGTCGGTACAACTGCTGTACCAGACACAAGTCAGAATTTCACTCCCCGCATAGGGTTAAATTGTATTATTATTGTATTATTTGATCAACTACATTTACATTTGATTACGCTGTATCTTTGGTTTACGCCCAGTCTGGCGATTTGCACCTTCTTATGAAAATTCAATAAATGCTGTTCTTGGAGTTTGGGTGCTCTGAGTGACTCTGTTGTTTGAGGTTGATTCTCTTTCCCCTACGGTCCTTGTGGTGCCTTTCTTATGAAAACTCAATAAATGCTGTTCTTGGGGGCTGGGTGCTCGGGGTGACTCTGTTGTCTTAGGTTGATTCTCTTTCCCCGGCGGTCTTGTGGTGTCTTACACCCTTACGTTTATGCCGGCTGCCGTGGGTCAAGTGTCCCCTCATTCAACAAAGTTCTTCTGATTTAAGTCCCCGTAGCTTAAATGTTAACACTAGGTAGCCAAATTTAGTGTGTGGAAAAAATGTAATGCCTTCATCTGCCTCATCTGTGAAAATTGATTTAACCAATGAATTTGCAAGTTAAAGCCGTTATGAAACTGAAGGTTTGGCAACTGCGTTTAGGAGCTTGAGTAATATTTAATTTTGTTATTATATATACATAATAAGCTTAATAACACATGTCCTCTAATATATATATATATATATATATATATATTCCAGCATTCAAATGTCAATCGACCTGAGGAATCGATTATGTCACATCATTTCGAAATTTACAGACGCCAACCTTCTGTGAGGGCCAATTGTTGGAAAAAGACAATAAATATATAAGTAAATCTCGAAAATATATTAAGAAAAGAACGAGAAAATTAACTAAATGCTTACTGCTTCAAAGTCATAGCAAAATTTGCCAAAAGCTAAATACGAATTACAGTTCCGCATTTATTGTGAAAATATTTTAACTGAAATATGTTATATATACTATATTAAATCATCATTAATAATTAAACTAAATATATATATATATATATATATTTAAGAACATTATATTAACCTATTTTAATTTGATATTAACATTTAAATAATGATGTAATACTTCATATTATCATTTGCATACTATTTCTAATAATAGTGGCGCCATCTACTAATGTTAAGATGTATTAAAACTCACTGAAATCAAAGGATATGAATATTCAAATTAATCAATTCTAATATACTATTCTTTTAAATGTGTTAATAATTTTTTGTTAATATAAGCAAGCATGAAATTAATAGGAAATCCATATATCAGGGCATTTTCAATAAATGTATCGATATAGGATCTCTGTTTTTTACTATCTCTGTGGTTAAAATTATGCTTCTATGTAAATAGTTCAGAACGATGTTTCGAAATATTTGCATACTTATATCGCTATTCCAGAATGGTTATCTATTTATATTAAACATAAAAGTGTTTTTTTTATCAAAAACTTAAAAAATTGTGTGTGTGTGTGTGTAAGTAATTATATTTCTTTATGTGAGAGGTAGAGCTAACATCTTGAATAAGCAGGCAGTCCTAGATCCGATCAATGCATTAATCCAATTTCTATTTATCCATTTTAAGGATTATAATGCAAATTATATCAAATTAAAGGTTATAATAATATTTTTAAGAGGAAAGTCCACTTCATGGCCATGTCTGAATCTTACGCGCAAAGGCAACGTTTGTTAACGGATAGGAATTACATTGTGAAAAGGGACGTTGCAACACCGCGGCGAGTTTTTGTAGTAGTGTCAAAAAAGAGGAAATCGCGAATGCTACAGCCGGTTGAAACCGGACTTCTTCCAGTTAAAGTAGCAGTTATTCTAATATTAGAATTTAAATAGAAATAATGAATGTAAGTGAAAAGTGTTTTTAATTAAAAATTGGGTGTCGTTGAATAGGGCTTATATTAAAGATGGGAAAATATTCTAAATCATTACATATATTCCTACCTGCTGCCTAAATCTAAAACTTTCCCCTTTTTTCCAGCAAAATCCGCAATGGATTCAAAATTATATATCTAAAGAATGTTTCTGAATTAATATATTAAAATATGCTTTCAGTAATATTTCGCGTTATAAAAAAATAATATTCCTTTTCCCTTTCACTTTAAATTTTCTTTAGAGAATAGGAGAAATTATCTTTCCAGAAAAAAGATAATTTTCTGAAACAGTTATGAATATCTTATGATTTCCTCCAATTAAATTCAAATGCATGAAATTAATTCTTAAATTTTTTGATCGAGAGTTTTATAAAGATTTCAGGAAGGCTGCAAAGTGCTAATCTGCATGCACATTTTATGCATAATTAGAAAATGTCTGCATCTTCTAACAATCATGGATAACTATAAAATACATTCTAAAATTAAGACTTGAGCGTTATTTTTTTAAATTCCTCCAATTTTTTTCTTTAATTCCCAATCCAAGAAGACATCCTTAAACCATTCGTCATTAGCATCGGACTAATTTTAAAAGTGTTTCGAATTAAGCCGGAGCTCGCAGCATTTATGTAAATTAGAGATGTCTCTCACCAAAACGAAAGTTTTACGAGAGAGGAAAACCTCGATTTTTTCTACTATCTTTGTTTATTTTGTTTCAGCGAACCTTAATGCGTTTTGTAAAAATGTTTCCAGAGAGTCGAGTAGTTACTTAAGGAAAACTATTCCTTTCGGGAAAATTTTAAATGCGAGTCATCGTTGCACTAACGTAAACTTTTGTATAAGAATTTGAAATGTTTTTTTTGTCTCGCTATGGTGTCATATATCAGCAAAGCTTTTTTCAATCATTCTTGATTGATGATAAAGATTGATGATTACGATGTACTGTGACATTTGTAACAAATAAAAAATATATATATTTATAAAATTATTAACTTTAAGGTTATTATTAAAATATTTTAAAATAAGAAATTGATTAAATAAAAAATCGTTTGGTCATAAAACAAATTAAAAAGATCGCTTGGCATCAATATATTTCTAAAGGTAATAAAAGTAGTAGTGTCCATTAAACATCGACAGTTGAGCAACCGATAGTCCATTCGATAGTTTTTCTAAACTATCGATTTAATTATCGTTAGTATCGATAGCTTAAAAACTATCGATAATTTTCTCTCCGGCAATACTATCGATAGGCGGTCTTCTAGTCGATAGTTTTAAAACTATCGATAGTTTGAGACGATACATTTAAAGCTATTGACTGAAAATGTGCCTATCGATAGTATTGCCGGAGTGAAAACTATCGATATTATCGATAGTTTTGAGAAAGTCGATACTGTCGATAGTTTTGAAAAAGTCGATACTATCGATTGTTTCAGTCGTAAGTTACGCAAAGAAGATACTACCATCTTCGCTTGGATAGTATCGATAGTCTATCGATGTTAAAGGAACACTAAAAAGGAGAATGACAACGTCATATTTGATTTTAGCGAAGCTTGCCTAGCAACTCCGAAGAAGAAATATTATAAAGATGAATTCGATATGAGTTAATGTATAGAATGACAACGCCAAATTTGATTTTAGCGAAGGTTGCCTAGCATCTGAGAGGAAGAAATGTCATAAAGAGGTATTCTATATGAATGAATGCAATGTGTGTAATGCGCATGGTTGTTTAATATGCCTGTCTTTTGTGGAAAGTGTCAATAAATATCTTATTTATTTTTGTAAAGAAGACTAATAATGCTTCACCCAATACAGTACAGCTCTATATCTGTGGAAAAGACCTCCAGAAAAATCGACATTCTTAATTAGAAATTAAAAACTGAAGTATTGTCTGGTTTCTTCATGAAATAAAAACAAAGAGAAAAAGATGTAACCATCAGGCTAGGTCCCACTAACTTAGAAACCCCCTAAACTCAGAGTATTATGCATTTGATTCTTCTTTTTTTCTGTCGGCTATCAGTACAAAAATGGGGAACTTCAGCAATTTTTTATTTTCTAAATCGATTTAAAATGCTTCGAAACGAACAATAACATTTAAAAAAATTCTAGACAGTTTTTTTTAAAAATTTGCAATCAAAGTTCGCCTCTCAGAAAACGCGGGAAAAACTATACATTTTGGCGCGAAACGGATCTGACGTCATAGTTTCCTGACAGGGGAGACTCACGCTTCCTTCTCGTTCATTCTCTATAGAGATTCTCTTTTTTTCTATATTTTCTGACTATCGCATCAGATAAAATAATGTTAGCAAGATTCAAGTATTGTTTTGTTCCTAAATGTAGTAGTGCAACTCTAACGGCACCCGATAAATTATTTAAAAATGTGCAAAAAATTATGTTATTCGCAAAGAGTGATGTAAAGCGATGAAGAGAGATCCGAAGCTAAATCCGGAATTATCAGCAAGCAGCATTCGTCATGTCTGTGGAGACCATTTTGATGTGAGTTATTAATCTATATTATATATATTAAAATTGCATATCATGAAGCACAGTAAATTCAGAATTCGATATCTTTTTTGTTTTTGAAAGAAGCAGAAGGTGAGGTTAGCAGCCAATAAAAGATATTTTAATTCAAATAGTTAAATTTAATTAGTTTCTTCACGTTTGATTACATGGAATTTATTTTTTTACCCTTTGAGGGACAATGGCCCCTCAGAGGGTAAAAGTACAGAAGATCCCATCTTCTTTAAGATTCTTTTTTTTAAATTAGTCTTGTTGTTTTATTGCATAAATTTTTTCAATGGAAATTCGAATGTTTTTTATATTTTTTCAAAAATTATAGTACTATTGAAAATTAATAAGAATATCTTAAAAATTAGTTTGAATTCACGACTTTTTTGATAATGAAATTCGTTTCCATTCGTAGTTCAACAAAATAATTCGCAGAATTAATTTTTGATGCAAAATAAATCCTTTATATTCAATGAATGTATTAAAATAAAAATTTGACTTCAAAAAGTTAGTTAAAGAAGTAGAAGGTGAGGTTAGCAGGAAAAAAGAAATAGATATTTTAAAGCAAATAGTTAAATTTAATTTGTTTTTTTCCACTATTATCCCCCTTTTTTGATTACATGGAGTTTACATTTTAAGAAACCATTGATACCCCATATAGTCCAGTCATTAGGTAGTTTTTAAAAACAAATTCTGGTGGAGTCGTAATTTTTTGCTCCCATATGTTTTTTGGGGTGCTGATTACAAATCCGAGGTTTCCCACCAAAAATTTTTGTTGGAATTTTAATTATAGCCAAAAAACATGAAAAAATGGATTTTCCCCCAGTTTTTTGCTTATAACTCAAAATCTATCAACTTTTTTATGGCATCATCGTAAATCAAAATAATCAGCACAAAATTTCCTACAATTTATGTCTGTTCTATTTTTTCGTTACGCGTACCGTTTAGGCGCCATAACTGGTTGAAGTTTGGCTAAAGTTTGACTTACCTGCTAGCACGGCTTGAAAAATAGCAAATTTTAGTGCATACAGATAGGAAGATTTGTTATCTTACTATTAACATACTTTACTTATTTAATACACTTTTTCTACCATGATGTTCCTTTTTCAAATAAATGTTTCATCCTTTATATTAAACATGAAGGTAATTTAGTCCCGAGCAACGCCGGACATAAGTGCTAGTTATGAATAAAATTCCTTGATTAGCTCTAAAAGGCTGATGTTGATGGAAACTTAGATTCATTTTCACAATAAATGTTATTTTACAAACAACTAAAAGTACTTAGTGTGGTTTTTAATTAAACTTTATTAATTTCTATTAATTAATTTGAATTACTTGGTATATAGTAACCAAGAAAAAGAATGACATGAAAAAAAAGTAGCAATCTAAACTTTAAAAAGTCATAATAACTTAATAATAATACAACTACAGTCATAAATATGATCTTGGCATCTGCATACATTACACAGTCTCTTAACTTTATCTTGGCCGCGTTGAAGCTTATGGTCCAATATTTTTTGAAAGATCACCTGTGTCTTCCTCCACATGCAAAGATAAAGACGCCTCAACTAAATCATCGGGCAGTATTGGTCCACCATCATCATCCTCATCACTATTAATTACTTGAATCCCTCTGCTATTGCAGTTGCCCCAACAATGAGGATACAACATTGAACAAAACAGTCTGACCTTCCTACAGCTGTAATTTCCTGTGCATCTCTTCTTACACTTGCAGGATATCTTGCGTACAGGATAGAGTCAGGTGCGGGGGACTTCAGAGTTTTTCCCATTCTTCAGGTCTCTTTTTATTGCCGGGCCAGTGCTGGATCTGATAGTAAACTTTTAGGGAATGTTGGTGGGCAGCTGCGAAGCGAAGCCATGTTGCTACTCTTGTTAAATGAAGATTTCATGTAACATTTGTAGCAAAGATTATTCAAGGATGGAGTATCCGAGGTAGTTATTGGGTAGCCATACAATGCCACAAGAAAGCGGTTCCCTACATCCACAACAGTTTCAAGGGTCATATCCGGGTTCTTAAAAATTTCAATTACTTTGAGGAGATCATTTTTGTTTTTCAAAGTCTGCACAAACTTCAATTTAACATAATTAAAAAGAGCTGATGTGGTGTCACATCCGCTCATGGCATGTATGAATAAAATATTGTCGGCGATTGTTTTTTTCTAAAACTGCATGAGGAGAAAATATCTTTTCAGCGATTTTCCTTTTCCTAGTTTTAGGAAATATACTTTGTCAAAGGTACAAATGCCAATTAAGATGACAAAAAGTTCGATATCTTCACCTATGACAACCACAGACGGATGTGTTGGGGCCAAAGCTATAGTTTTCACAATTAAACAATCAGCATCTTCGTCTGCTTTCTTGTAAATCATGTTTACTGAGGAGAACTTGTTCATCAGGATGGAAATGAGTCTATCATTGTTCTTCCGATTGGCCAGGAATTTTTCTGAGGAAACAGTTCGTATCATCGTTTCATCAAACATTACTTCACTTGACATTTGTTTCTGTGTTCTTCTGGCCCATTCTGCACATTTAGTGCCTCCTACTGTTTCATTTTCAGGATACCCATAGAAAATGATTAGAGTAGTTGATTTGTACTTTGTACAAACATATGTCGCATAATTATCACAAATTGATGGAAAAGTTGAACCCCTTTTCCAGATGACTCTGTGCAGCAAGTATCCTCCATCAATAATATACACACCGCTTTCAGCATTAAAATCCCGTGTACATGCTACGGAGTGTATCTATACAGTGTCTTGGCATATGAGGAAGCCAGCGCCAAACTTCGAACAAGAATGGCTGAAAAGGGTCGCCAATAACCTCGTCTCCAGGCAGAAAATTCGTGGGATCATCAAATTCATTAGCGAAAACAGAGATCTTTTCCGGCCTCCCTAGCTTTCAACATCCCAGCGAGCTGAACTAAGTAGCTCAATCACCGGACATTCCACCTCCAAATAAAAGAAAGGCATTTCAACATCCAAAGAAAAGAAGACTATTACGAACTAATAGTGTAAAAGTGAAAATGCCTGTGCTGTACATAGTGTATATATTTCCGTCTTTTTGTTTATCTTGTTTTTCTTTTCCTTAAATAAAATTCCCGTGTCTTGCCCATCAAACCGTTCAGTGACCGATCTGGTCACGGGTACGGGGGTAAGGGACGGCGTTCTGTTCTGTACATGGCTTGAAAGCTTTGTATAAAGAGGATTTTGTGCCTTTTCGCATTACAGCTTCATCAAAAAAGAGGTAATGGAAAGGGACATAGTTCAAATGTTAAGACGTCCTCTAGTTCATCCGATTGCTTTGTAATATAAATTATGTGGAAAAGCGTTGTAGGGTTGATAGATACACTTACATCATGTACCTTGATGGCATCACTTACTAGAGCTAGTGGTGGTACTCTGTCATTTCTTTTGAATTTCACGGTATTAAAATAACTTCCTTCGATTCTTTTGATACCAAGAGCAGGTAGGGGACAATAACAGGGCTATGTTTAAGCCTCCTAACTTATTAAAAAATTCGTGATATTTATTCTGTTGTTTACTTCACAACCACGAAAGCCAGGTAATACCAGGGTAGAAAGATTTAGAAGGAATTTTGTGCAGATTATGCAAGTATACTCATAATATAACTGATAAAATCTTTATTTGCACAAAGAGGTTTACGATAGAAAAAGTATATTAATTAAGTAGGAATTTATTTAGCAAGATAGATAATTCCGCGCATACAGATTGGATGTTTCGTTGTTGTTCAAGCCGAGCTAGCAGGCAAGTCAAACCTTCGCCAAACTTCAACCAGTTATAGAACTTAAACGGTATGCGTAACGAAAAAATAGTACAGACATAAATTGTAGGAAATTTTGTGCTGATTATTTTAATATATGATGATGTCATAAAAAAGTTGATAGTTTTTGAGTTATAAGCAAAAACTGGGGGAATGTCCATTTTTTTTCATGTTTTTTGACTATAACTAAAATTCCAACAAAAATTTTTGGTGGGAAACCTCAGATTCGTAATCAGCACCCCAAAAAACATATAGGAACAAAAAATTACGACTCCACCAGAATTTGCTTTAAATCATTCCTTTTTAGCACCTAATGACTGGACTAATAACAATATCAGGAAGTACAGTAAATAAGAGCCTTGAATTTCATATTTGTTCTGTTTTTGATATAAGTATAAGATGAGGTTAAAAGCATAAGTACCTGTATGAGCTCGTATTGAAAGATAACAATAATAACCTTAACCAACAATTAACCTTATTTATATTATTATTATTGAAAGATAACAATAATAACCTTATTATTGTTATCTTTCAATAATAATAATATAAATAAGGTTAATTAGGTTAACCCAGGTTATTATTGAAAGACAACAATAATAACCTTAACCAACAATTAACCGTATTTAACCAACAATAGAACCTTAAAACTGCACGTGGTAGCCACGTGCAGTTTTAAGGTTCTATTGTTGGTTAAGGTTTATAAATAGATTTAATATTGTTTCTATTTTGGCACCGAAAAAGAAAATTATTTTATACTTTTCAAACTACGGTTTTGTTTAATTTTTGAAAAGTTTATTTTTATTTTTTCACATGAAAAGTTAAGCTCGGACACATACATGGAAACGTAGCTGGCCTTTAGCGGTTTCCTGCTTTTTTTATTTAAGGTGATTCATTCACAATTGGATAATGATGATTCCCCCCATTGTTCATTCCCCCTATTGAATTTCATATTTGTTCTGTTTTTGATATAAGTATAAGATGAGGTTAAAAGCATAAGTACCTGTATGAGCTCGTATTGAAAGATAACAATAATAACCTTAACCAACAATTAACCTTATTTATATTATTATTATTGAAAGATAACAATAATAGCATTACTAGAATTAATTTATTTCTTCATTTTCAGTGAATATTTTTATGGGAGTTTAAAGATTTCCTTTCCTTTTTTTTTATGCCGAATTCGGTTAACATTAAAAAGAAGTTAAGATAGAATTAATTTTGTTTCATCGGTTCTGTTTTTTATTCTTTTTTTTAATTTTTAAGCACTTTGTTTATCTACAAATTAGTATACACACCATGGGATACTGTTTGGATTCTGAGTTATGACAGGGATTTTTTTAGCCAAGTTCAGCATTTTATTTTACTTTTTTGTTTTATGTTGTTTCATTGAGGAGGATTATAAGACAAAAAAGGAGAAATTTTACCGTTATGCTTTTATTCCTCGTATCTCAGCCATCATAAAATGGGAATTTTTCTTGAAATACATTGCCATCATTGCAGAATCAATCCTTGGCAAATTATCCAATTTACCTTGTACAAAACCAATATCCATTGTGAAATTGAACGTTGAATAGTAGAAAAGTCAAGAACTTTTAAAGTGTTAGTTGGTACAACCGCCTTGATTCACAGCAGGGCACAAAAGTAGCGAAAGAGAGTATGCGAAGGAAGGAAACTTTGACGTCAAAATCTACTCGGCCAATGAGAGTGCGTTTCGGATTGCATCATGATTCCTGCTATTTCAGAGCATCTTTCGCTCTGAATATTCAGATAAATAAATCTTTATGTAAAAATTCACTTGCATATTTGAAATTAGAATGATTTTTTCTACAAATGCGGACAATTTTCACGTGTTTTTAAAAAATGCTGAAGTTCCCCATTATATCCTTTTTCATTATTTCTCAGTTTTCTTGGAAGTCTATCCCAAGGAAGTGTTATTTATCTTTTAAAGGGAAAGAAATTTCTCCAAAAAGCGAGAAAACGTTCACAAAAAATTCAACACAAAATCAAAACAACCAGCATCACGTGCACTCATATATTTAGAACATTTCTTCCATTTCATACAACATCAAATCTTTTTTGTGTAGAATATTATTGATTTAAAAAAGCTGCGACAAAAAATATCAAGAAAAATCACAGATACCAGTAACTATGTTGAATTTGGATGCACATGTCACTTTTTTAAGCATAAAAAATTCGAACAGACGTTCTTTTTTGGAACAATGAGAAAAAAGCATCAAAACAACTCAGTATGCAGACGGCAAAAGCTTTTACTTCATTACTTTCGATTTCGTCTGTGTCACGTCAGTGCCATTTCTTTTTTAAATTTTAAAGAAAAGTAGTCAGAAGTAAATAATATAAAAGAAAATGGGACAGATTTCGTCTCAATGCTGTATTATGTAGATTATTTACCACTGAGTTTGGATGTTACAAAAGAAAAACGTCCAGACATTCCGTCTTGTCTGATAGGGGAAAAAATGGCGCAGTGAAATGTCAGCCTAGAATAAAAATGGAACATAAAACAAAATTACGGTGCAGACGTGAAACGTCGTCAAAGCAAGAAAAAACACTGACTTTACTTAAAAAAGACAAAAAAGAAAAAGCCAAACACATTTGCTTCTGAATAAATTTTTTTTTCGTAGAAAAAAGTTTCTGAAAAGTATTCATTCTCGATATTCTCAAATTGGAGAAATGAAATGGTATGTATTTCCATACGTTACCTGTATTTGTAGAAAATGACTTGGGTAACAGGAAACATCTTACATCAAAATATAACGCATAATACTTTTATTAGATATTAGTCCTTGTATAAAATATTATTTAATAAAATGCAATAATAAATTGTTGTGATATTTTGTAAATGGTGATATGTATCTCTTTTAATATATTTTGAACCATTTTTCAACTGAAATTTTAATTTATATTCATTCGCTTTTATCTGCTGTTTACTCTAGATTAATTGCGAATTTCTGAGTTGGTTTTCAATATTGCCTTTTCATATCCATACTTATATAAGCAATGCTTGTGTGTGTATGTCTGACGAATCTATCGCACTTACAGCTATGAAATTTGGCACACAGGTAGACGTAATGGTGATTGAATGCAACTAGAAGCCGAAATTTTAAAATTTAATATAGAATACTTTTTTATTTAATGTTTTGTGTTATTCTGGTTGATTTTTCTCACTAATTTTTCAATAGAATGGTTTCGAATAATTGTACGAAAAAAATAAGAAACCATTGGGAAGAGCACGCGATTTCCGTTCTAATGAAGTTAGTTTCGAATTTCCAACGTAATTTACTTAATTTTGGGAATTTTTTTAAAAATTCCCAAATTAAGTAAAGAAAAATTAAATTTAAAATTAAAATTTAAAATTAAAATTTAAAATTTCAATTATAATTTAATATTTAATAATTTAAATGATAATTAAAATTTCAATTATAATTTAAATTATAAATTTAAAATTTATTTTTAAAAAGTCACTTTTCAAAAATAAAATTTTCTGACATCTTTAAACTCTTCCATCCGATGTTCTAATAAATATATCATTTTTAAAATTTTTCAGCTTATAACTGCAACGGTTCTGTCGGATTTAAAACAAGAATGGTTAAAATATCTTTTCTCGTTTTTTTAAATTAATTTTTTCCTGGCAGTTGAAAGATATTTTCCCTCTAGCGAGGCTTCCTCCCGCGACAGCTCTCCAGAACGTTGCGTGCAATTTCATTGGCTGACGGGGCAGGGTGACTTCATTATTTTCGCGTTCTGCGAGGATATGATTTATTTACTCGAAGACTTCGATTATTATTTTTAAGCGTGTCTTATTTCTTTGCCTTTCATACTTTGCTTGAGGTGTAATAAATATCACATTGTAATTTCTTAACATTGTTTCGGATTAACGGTACTCGGTCGAGAGGAAAAAGAAGCGGACAAACTCAATAATATATATATATTTTTGTTTTGATTTCGTATTTAAAGCTTTCATGTAATTGTATGTGGGCTTTTTTTTATTGCGTTGAAGTCCTCATTCCACGTTCAACGCCGTGAGCGTACTGCTAGTACATAATAAACACAAGAATTTACTAACTAATATACGTTTCGTAGCTCGGCATAAAGGCTTAGTTTAGTTTATTTATATTAGCGTCTCGTCTTAAAGGAACACTAGAGGCGTTTCGGGCGGACGTCGAATATTTGAACCTCGGTCATATGACGAGGACGCGACCCCTGACCTGGAACCCCCTCTCCAAGCTTCCTTACCACACCAGCGGAAGGACGTATGGCCCCTTCATCCGTTTTAACGAGCAACAGGCCCAATACGCGGTGGACCTTCAGTGTAATGGGGTTTCGAGCCTGGAACCCACTATACCCAAAGCCGAGACCTTACCACTAGGCCACCGCGGCCTCGCTCGGGATAAAAGAAATTTCACTTTAAATTATCATTCATATTATATTTTTAATTTTAAAGTAATTTTAACACTTTAAATTTAATTCAACAGGTTTTCACTGCAGCGTCTTTCATTTACTTTCTCTCACCCTCTTCTGACCCCTCGGTTAGCAGCAAACCCCTCTCTTCTTTTTGTCTCCATACTTTGAACCACTTGCTACCAGTCTGACAACATTTTTTAATAACAGCTCAAAACATTATGTATCTGATCTGAAATCTGAAAAAACAAATGTATCTGAAGTCAAAAGTCACATCATAGATCATCACGACTAATACTAAAGGAGGATGTGTGTGTGAAGGGTGGCAATGTGCACCCCGGAGTCATTTCTGGAATTTTTGATTAGAATTTTAATTAATTAAAAATTAAACAAAATTTTTGAGCAAGAGATGTATTGCTATAAATAATGCCAAAAATATTGTTCCCTAACTTATTAAAAATATAGAAAAAATTGTGCGGAAACATGATTGATGTTATTGAAAAGGTAATGTTTTGCACTATCAGATGGTGTAAAAATTATTTTTTTCTGTACTAATTACGGAAGTTATAACTTAAAAACGCCTAAATTTCTCTCAATTAAATGACTTTAATTAAATAAAAAACTAATTAATATTTCCAAAAGGCCTGAATGGTACACATACCCACCCTCCAAATTATGTTTCTGTCAAATGTTGAAGCTCTAGGTAAAGCAGGTTGTCCTACAGAGAGCCAATACGCAGACACCACACAACTTCTCCTTTATTATTAATGGAGAGCCTTTTCTTTTTTTCTGTTTGCGTGAAAACATAGTAATAGATGTTGTTGTTAATAGTTGAAAAGAAAAATATAAAGAAAAAAGATAATAAATAAATGTAAATTTAAAAAGTTCGCAATATCCTCCAAACCTCCATACGAACTTACGGGCAAGTCGACGATCAACCGAACGTGTAAGGCCCGATCATAAGT
>BGPR01016136.1:0-23786 GCA_013235015.1 Araneus ventricosus
AAACTTTGATTGTTTAATTTTTACTGAAAAAGTAACGATGATTACTGTACTTTTTCCCCCCAACATTTATATCCTACGCATACTTCTACAAATCCCCAAGTTCTTTGGAACGATTTCCAACCGTGTTATTTTGTATATTGCGATCACTGGTGCCTCGTGGTTTTGTGATCAGAGAATACTATGTAGAATCTGGATCCACGCGTTTGTGTGTTTAATGCTCTTCCAATTAAGTTAGATGATCAAATATCCTCAGTTTGGAATGATGCTGAAACTTAGCCAGGAAGACTGCCTTTATCATCTGCTGAGTTGGGTTCACAATTATGAAGGCCATTCCTAAAAATTCCTGGTATTAATCCAATTGACATATCATTCAAACAAACTGATTAATTCCATCTCTCTGATCTTTCACATTATCAAATAGTGATAATTGTAATAAAGAAAGCAAACAAACGATACGAAATGAATTTAGTTTTTATCATTGAATTTGATTCCTTATCAATTAACCAAACATCTAAATGTATCATGTTCGCTTACTAAAATATGTTTACTTCTGCAGCTAGATCTCTAACCAAATATATTTTCTCCTTTTCCTCTTTCAAGCCGGCGTACTAGATGACTTTAGGTCATGAACTTTGGTATAATCACTGTGCCCAAACGTGTTTCGATATTCAAATTACTAACTAAATATTTTTATTGGACTTTAATGAAATTTAAAATTTTCTTGGCTTCTGTTTATTATCGCCAAGACTCTAGTCAAAACTGATTAATGAATTTAAAACCATTATTCATAAATATGATAATCAGTAAGAAGACATGAAAATGCATAAAAACAAGAAGCTGTTTGACCGATTGGAACAATGGTCAAGCAACTTTCGAATGCCCTACGATGACGTTACGAGGGTAAGTGGCAATGGGGACATAATTTGATTTCTTCTCTCTCCCCCAGAGGTCATTAGTGCCTTAGCAGATGTATATGAAACCTGGGACATATCAATTTTTCTTCCGTTCATCATGTTTGGATTGAAAAAGTGACTTAAACCCACTAACGTTTTATCACCATGTTGCCCCTTAAGACCCAGTTGCTACGACACTAATGCCCTGTAGACAGAATAAGAGAAACGATATCCTGTCTTTCAGAATCGAGAGAGGATGAATTATTTGTTCACTATTTATATAATAAGAATTCGAGTCAAGAACTGCATTCAAGTAAATGCATTTTTATTTCCTTCTAGAATTTTATTTTTTCCTTCAAAACTTTTACAATGGTAGTTTTGTTGGAAAAGCGATAGTAAAACAAATAAATAACGTTCCACGATACATTTTTCTTGTATATTGAAGGCCATGCTTACGTTTAGATTTGGTGATAATGTCTAAAAAATATATCGTGAAATTGTCACGTTTCAACTGACTGCATTAGAATCGGTTATCGAAGCAAACGCTAAGATACGAAAACAGAAAATAATTGTCAAGTATTTGTATTTGCAGATGTATTTTGAAATTTCCTGTTACAATTTGTTTCGTGCATTTCCTGAGTTGAATTGTGAACAAGATTTTCCTCATTCTTTCTACCCAATCCACTGTTTACAATATATGTTAAAAATTCATCTTGAAATTGTTCTAAGATTGCTTGCAGCAATATATGAATTTGAATTCGTGACACAAAAGTTTTTCCATCAAATCTTTTCAAAATAATATAAATTTAACGTCAATTCATTTATCAATTTAAATAAATTATCATTCGATTAAGCGTAAAATTCTAATTATAATATATATTTTTATTGTCACCATTGAATTTCATTACTTATTCATTTTCTCAACGCTACATATGATTTAATAAAAAAAACCCTTTTAGGTGGTGAACAAGACACTGTTTTATATCCATTCTTTTAAAACATTTTAAACAACAACGAAAACAAAAAAATGTGGTTTAAAATTGTCGAAAATGCTCGCATTACGCCATTTATTGAATAAAGCCCTAATTTTTTTGCAATTTACGATTTCTTCTTGAAAATTTATGTAGCAATAAAACGCATCAGCTAAGTTCAGAGATTGTATCCGATGTTGAACAGGCACAAAATCGGGTGAAAAAATATAATGCCGGGATTCAATTTTAAAAAACTCGCATAGTTTCACGCAATACGACATTTATTTTACAATAATATCTTGTAAACATATGCTTGTGAACACAAATTCGACAAACACAGAAATAATTCCTGACGAATGCACCTTTAAGAACAGTTTTGAACAGGGTCAAACTAGAGAGATATATATATATAGAGTACACACATATAGAGTTGTAGTTAATAGTCTTTGGTGTTACAGCTAATTATCGTTTTTACAGTCTGAATACAACTGTACTGATCACAGATAATTTGATTTTTTTTAAAACTTTTATGATAAAAGAAAACGTGGTTATTTTCTGTTGACCTTCTCAACACTAGGAATTCGGAACTTATTTTAGAACAACTAGATTATCTTTAACAAAATATTCTTTAAAAGAATACGAGCGCACTTTGTTGAATTTTTCGTTTCTTTTCTGGCTGGAAACTGTTCGTGCAAATGGATATCGTTCCTTAACTTTCAAACAACAAACAGACATTTAATCAGGTTTTCTGATACTTTGTAAATTAAGCAATAATCATAGCTGCTATAAATGGATATCGTGTTTTAACTTTCAAACAGAAAACAGACGTTTAATCAGGCTCTCGATATCTTTGTAAATTAAGCAATCATCATAGTTGCTATAAATGGATATCGTGTTTTAACTTCAAACAGCAAACAGACGTTTTAGGTTTTCTGATATTTTGTAAATTAGCAATCATCATATTGCTATAAATTGATATCGTGTTTAACTTTCAAACAGAAAACAGACGTTTAATAGTTTTGATACTTTTAAATTAAGCATCATCATGCTGCTATAAATGGATATCGTAGTTTTAACTTTCAAACAGCAACAGACGTTTAATCAGTTTTCTTGATAAGCTCTTGTAAATTGCTAAATCATCATAGCTGCTATAAATGGATATCGTGTTTTAACTTTCAAACAGCAAACAGACGTTTAATCAGGTTTTCTCATACTTTAACTGCTATAAATCGGCATCGTTCCTTAACTTTCAAACAAAAACAGACGTTTAATGAGATCTTCTAATACTTTGTAAATGGAACAATCACCGTAACTGCTTAATCAATAATATGACGATCTCAATTTTATATCAGAAAGGTTCTTTCTTTTTCTGCAGAAACTGAAATTTCCTTGTAAAGCATGCATTCTAGATTGTCTCTCTTTGCACCACCTCTCCTTTCCCTATACGCATGACTAGAGCTGACATTTCAAACACAGAATTCGAAAAAGAAAGTAAACGCTTTTAGTCGAGCAATCACACTTAATGCTTCATCGACGCCTACATTACGAGATAATTAATCGTTATTTGGGTCTTTGCCTCCTCAAATCAAATACAAATTTTGTTTTCTCTAGTTAGCGTTACGCTTCAGCTTGCTCAGTTGATGGTTAACAAGACCTGCCAATGTTCTGTCAAAAAATATAAAAATATACTTTCACTGTTGAGTGCTGATGTGTTCTTAACATTCTTTTTTTTTCGTTTTGAAAATCAACAGGATAGTAATTTGTGATTAGTTATCATAAAGTGACCAGATTTTTCTGAACTTCATTCTGGGATACTGTATAAGAGAAGAAGTAGAATATTCGACAGACAAATAATATTAAAAATAAATGCAAATAAATAAATAGGAACAATTAAGAAAAAACGAAACATTTATTTATTTTTAAACGGGGAACAGATTAAGAAGGATTTTTACTATTACTTTTACTATTTTTCTTTCAGGTTCATTCATCCATATTCGTTATCTTAGATTGATCGTCAATTTACGAAGTGAATAACCTATTCGTAGATGAAAACAATCCAAAAAAAGAATATGAGAAAAGTCAGTGCGAATTTTTCAAATCAGTAACTAAATTAAAAAAGCCCAAACTAATTAATCTTTTTTTTATTATGAAATTATTCTCCAAGAATAGCTCAATTCAATTTTTCATTCATTTCAATTTTAATTTTTCAATCAATCATTCATTTTTTTTATTGTTTGACTTTAATTTTTGTCATTTCTGGATTCTCTTTAAATAGAAACTTAAGGCAATTTTTGCCGCAAAATGCTTGAAGAACTATATTGCTGGGTCGACTTTATGTGCCAATTGCATTGAAGTCCAAGCTCACTGGTATCAGAATCTTTGTTTCTTCAAAAAAAAATATTATTACGAGAAATAATCAAATAACATATTGAGCAAATAATTTTCTCTTTTTGACTTAGATTTTTGTTTTGTTATGAAATTATTCTCTGGAAAAATCTTTAATTTTCAGTCGAGCATTTATTTCTTCTTATTCTCGTCTGATATTGATAATGTGGATAAATATATTTCTAGAATCGAAAGCTGTTTTATTATACAGTTAATCCTCCAAAAATGTTTATCTTGATATTTAGTCGTTTCCTTACATTTTGAACTTTTATTCAGTGTGTTTTCTATGTTTTATCGTAACAATTTGCCCTAATTTTTAAAATTCTTTTTATAGACAAAAATAAGGTATTTTCTAGTAAATTCTCCTCACCTCTATTCAAAATTAATCATTTGTAATCCCAGATTGTAAATCTGCTGTAGTATTTGTAATAGTGCAGAAGTGGGGAAACTTTTTGCACTGAAATGCCTCATTAAATTGGGACAGTGGGGCGAAAAACCCCACGAGCAGAATCTTAAGGGCTATTGTTCTGCAATTATATTGCAGACAATTATATATTTCAATGAAAATTGTGAATAACTGGTAGGCCGCATAAGAAACTCGAGAAGGCTGTAGGTTCCACATCCCTGGAATAATGCGAAAAATATGGAACGCTTCGGTAGCGATGAAGATGAAATAATTACACAAGAATGAGTTTTGAAAATCGAAAAAAGCAGTTATTCTGTTGATATTTTTATTTGTAATCAATTTGGAACAGTTTCTAAATAATTTTTACATTTTGTTGTTCAGTATGGTAGATAATAGGTGTGAACCGTGAATATATTTTTATTTGTATACAATATCAATTCAATCTGCTATATTTTGAATATTCATACTATTACTTAGTGTATTTTTGAATTAGATTAGAAGAAAAATACCACTTTATTAAAAAGTATAATTAAATAAAGAAAATAAAATGATGGACTAATACGCAAGTGCATTAATGCACAGATAATCAGAAAAACTATGAGAGTAGATCTTTTGTCCACAGTTTAACAGAAAAGAACTTCAACAAAATTGAAGAGCAAGCTGTGCTAATTTTGCGTTGAATACGTTCTTTTATTACGCTAATACACTTTTTGAAACACATTGACCTTTTTTAACTTTATAATTTGCGTTACTTTTTAAGAAGCAGTTAGGTCTTTACTTGCACTTGGCAATGCAAGCACAATTTTGGCGGTAATAATGTATTAGGAAAATGCTCTTTCCTTTGAACTGTTCCGTTCAATTTTCTAACTGTAAAGAACTAGATGAATTTTTACTCATTGGTGAAACTACTGTAGCGAAATCATTAAATCGTCCGTTTCCAAAAACATTTTGCTCGTTTAAGTATTGTGTCTTTCAATTTTCTACTCAGTGAGTTTTGTTCCGAGCTTTTAGCTTTTATGTTCCAATTTCATGCCAACTAACGCTAGGTGTATGCGGTTAAAATGTATCCAGTTGTATCCTTGAAATTACGTCCTAGCTAGAAAAAGATTAAAAAGTCATTTTCTGTCTCAACTGTTGAGAAAGTCGCATTCTTCTTTCTTTGAATGCTGTTCTAGAGCTGAATTTCTGTTCTAAACATTTTAAACCGAACTGAAATGTACCTCAATAATTGCAAATCGAGTAGGCCTCATTTCATTTGTCGTTTTCTTTAAATTATTTTCTTTTTATAAACTAAAAAATTGCATCTTCTTTGAGTTCATCGATTCTTTTCGAACAAGAATTAGAACGTCTCCACATCATTCAAAAAATATTTTTAGGCTATGCTACTTTGCTAGACATTATAAATTCACATTATTTAATTTTTTATGAGCATTGAAATTTGAAAAAAAGAGAGATCTTTCTGTTTAAAAAAATTACTTGTAATCTAAAGAATTCAAATTATGTTTTTTAACATTAATATGCCTCGGTATCCTCAAATAAAATACAATCTATGACGATTTATACTAAATAGTCAAATTTAGAACTTTCCATTACAGCGGGCAGATATTAATTGTCTGAATGTGAAATTTCTCTTCTGTTATTGAAAAATAGCCCAATTTTCAACCCGGATTATTAGTTAATTATGCTCTGAAACTTTGAAAGTCAGTATTCGGATTCAACATCCATGATCTCATTGAACATTGAAACATTTGCTTCAAACCTTTCAGAAGTAATATGATACCAAAAAAAACTATAAATTTCTTTCTGTTACATATCTTCATGTCAGAAATAAACTGTCATAAGAGTAACAATTTTAACGTTTCACGGAGAGTTAAAAGGAGTTATACAGCGCAATGTATTACTATGCGCAATTCATTATTTGAGTGCGGTTACCTTTCGTTCTTTTCGATCTACAGCTGTGACACTTTGCCCATCCGAATATGCGGTCAGGATAATTCAAATCCGACAAAAGCATCAAAATCAGCAAAATTGGACTGTAGTTTACCTTTGAGACACTCTACCGGGGAGGCACCGCGAGTTCACAGATGAGAAGTCGCCGTATAATTAAGCGTGCTCTCGGTTCCCTGGTGGATATAGTAATGGTGGTGGTGGGAGTTACCTACGCTCCGATGATGGGGCGTTCTTCCTTCGGGTGGGGTTTCATTCATTCAATTCATGTTGTCCGATATTGTACAATATTGTTCGATATTATATGATATCGTACAATATTATACAATATTGTTCAATATCTTTGTGCTACTAGGGATACCCAAGACAGCCGACTCAACCTTAAGGTTTTTGAGTGCAGGTTGACTCTCCAGAGGGAGAACATTCCTTCGGGTGGAGTTGGATCCTGGTCGGTGGACTAGGACTCCGACCTTAGTTCCTGACTGCTGTCGTGGCGCCAGTCATTCAAAAACCCTGGTACACCAACTGGCATGACAATGGTAACTCCGTGTGAGCCTTCCCTTTGAGGCACGGATACGGGTACTAAACATATTCAAACGGATACAACAATATCTCATGTATATATCCTCAAAAAGACTTGTCGATTTAATGTCCTGTCAGGTACGTGTCTTCAGTGGCGGAATTTAATAATCTGAGACCACAGGCGTAAAATCGTTTCGAGGCCCCTCTCCATACCCAATGATGTAAATTCGCCGTCAGCTAAGCAGTGCGATGTACGTCGAGGGGTTTTGAACCCCCCTCTCCTCCCCAAGGTCTCGAAGCACGTGGCAAACGCCTCTTGTGCGAAAAACAATCACTGAGTCTCTTGTCGACTAAGTAATTGTCGATTGATGGTCACGGATCGATTAATAGTAATTTTTTCTTTATTATTACTTACGGAAAAAAGAATAAGAACGGTATAATGTGTCTGATGGCTATTCTTCAATTTATGGGAATAAAGAAAGTCCTACGTTATTCGGTTCTTCCTAGGTGAGGATTATGGTCGCCTCCTGTATCAATCGGAACTGCGTACTCTTTTAAATAGGATTATGCATTGATTTCGATCAATTTAAGGCGCTGCGGCGTGTCAAGAGTGTGGTCAGCCGGTTTTGTCCTAAATGTTTGATTCGTGCTCGACACGTCTTATCCAATTAATGGAACCATTATTTGTCTTCATTGGAGCGAGTCAGCACGCAAACACAAGATGATGGACAGTCGTGAAGGGTTGAAAGACCAGAGTTTAGCATTGTGTGCACACTCAACAAATAAGTTGCCGCCTGTTTGTCGTAAAAAATTAGTTATTCTTGATACAGACCCAATTTTGTGTTTGCTAGAGCTATCACGGTGTGATGAATCCATAAAGAAAATGATGCATACATTTGCGTAATGGAGGCAAAATTTTAATTATAGTTCGACTGTGACGGAAAACAATACCAGGTCGGATATAAGGAAATGATGGTAGACATTATGTAAAAAGAAATTATTGCATGTTAGTTGGTAATCTTCGAGGGGAATAATTAAAATCTTATGCATTAAGAAATGAGATCATCTAATGCAAGAAAACAATTATTTCATTCTAAAAATAAATACGATTGGACTTGGGTTATTGAGTACGCCAATACAATTTAATTGCAATCAATAGTTTCAAGCGAATGATCATTAGTGAAATTTTAAGGAAGTTGATTAAAACTGAATATATGTTTCATAGTTTTTTTTTATACAAATGGATTTCCAAAATCCTTTCCTGTTCCAACCATTTCTTTTTATAATAATCAAATTTTCCGAGTTCATAGAAATGTATTATTTAATTGAAATGATCCCATTCATAAATCGTATATGGATGAACTTTCAGGAAGTTATTGAAATTTTCTCATTTGTCATTGTTTGCACTTCATATTTTTATCCTTACTACAGCAGGTCAATTCCTTCCGTATTGTCTTCACTACATTCTTAGCACAATCAAGGTAGTGTAATGGAAAGAATCTCGTTGCATGAAGAACTTACAAGTTTATGAAGTCATGCGATGTGAAGAAAGCGTTGTGCGAATGCTATTATTGTAATACTAGCACCAAATCTTATCGCGTTATCGTAGGTTTGACTGCAATTCATTTGCAAGTATAGAGTGTCTTGCAATTCATTCCATTTTGTACTTTAGACCTGGACAGATTTTAACTAGATAAACTTAAATTTCGTCTTACATTTTGACAGTGTCCATCTCGCAAGAGATGAATAAAAACATTTTTGATTTAATGGCGCTTTACGTAACATGTCCCGAATAATTATGCCGAAAGTTTTGCCATTTTTTGCTAATGACTTTCTAAAAGTGTACTGTAAAAGAACATAAAAATAGTAATGAGCGAAATAAAAAATTAGTGCAATCTTTGATTGACGCTTAAGAACTTTTCAAAAATGTAACACTCTCCTTATAGTTCATATTTATTTTGTGCTGAAAAAATATTTCATCTAAAATTCTTAGCTCTATCCGATCCTAAAATGTTGAAATTATCTGGTCCTACCAAACTTGTCTTACCACATGGTACTCAGACCAGTGCGAATCCATCGCCTTAGTCTTGGCATTTCTCGGGGGTTGCGTATTATGTGTGCCTCAAGTGCACTAAAAGGTTGCGGTGGCATGGGGGTAAAATATCGGTTTAAAAACGGATGAGTCCAGGTTCGAAACCCGATTGCACGTTAAATCTGATCAGAAGCTTCGAGGGGAGATTGGCGGCTTAAGCCTTGTTCCCACGGCGTGAGGTTTAGCAAACCTCGACTCGCTTGAGGTTCGTACTTGTGGACTGTGGTCAGTAGAATTCTGACCAGTCGCGCCTTTCCCATGGCGCTTGGCTTTGCAGATATCTCGGCAGCGCTAGAGTGAACGCCGTCTGTTCACCACCCTCCTTTGACGTGCGATCTATTTACCCCTATAACGCGGAAAACAACTAATGCACTTACAAGCCCACGAGCCTCATCGACTCTTCCTGTTACGACGACGAGGAATAACGCGAACCGCGGACGAAACTCGTGGAAAGATAGGCTGTTGGAACGCGGCTTTAAGTGTAGCCCTCGTCATCTGATCCGAGTTCAAAATGACGAGGTCGTTCACAAGATGTCCCTATTGTTGCTCTAAAACGAGCCATTAATATAATTAAACTAAATTAAACCAATTTCAAGAATCCTAGAATCCTTAACTGTTTCAAGAGCAGTACAGTTGGCTAAAACGGATCTTAGATGGGCAAGGAAATGGTACACAAATTATATCACCAAGCTAATGGCAAAAATAGAATCTTGGAAGTGTGTTCAATATTTTATGTTTCAAAGAGCACAAATTATTTTTGTACATTATCAGTAACAAAAAGTAAAGTATTTCGAAGAAGAAAGTTTTTGGATAAAAATCTTGTTGCTGATTAAAATAAAAAAAGTCTAACAATCTTGGAAGTGTGTTCAAAATTTTATGTTTCAAAGAGCACAAATTATTTTTGTACATTATCAGTAACAAGAAGTAAAGTATTTCGAAGAAGAAAGTTTTTGGATAAAAATTTTGTTGCTGATTAAAATAAAAAAGTCTAGCAATCTTCGAAGTGTTCAATATTTTATGTTTCAAAGAGCACAAATTAATTTTGTACATTATCAGTAACAAGAAGTAAAGTATTTCGAAGAAGAAATCTTTTGGATAAAAATCTTGTTGCTGATTAAAATAAAAAAGCCTAGAATTTTAAATGAAAATTGATATTCGAAATTCTTATTTGCCATTTTCTGTTTCTCCTGACAGCAAATTGCCCAACATCTCAATCTCACTATAAAAATTTCCACACTCGTGGTTTTTCAAAAATGACATTGCATAATCAAAAAACGAATGCACCATTTTCTTTTCACTTCCCGTTACGCATTTTCAAAACGATAACAACACGAATCCTTTCCGTGGGAGCCTTTATTTTAGCTTTCCACCAGGCACACGTGAAAAGGGCAGTTTTTTAATTTACTTTCCAAAGTCATTTCGAAATCAGGTCATGAAATTAACTTGGAATCTCCGATGCTCAGAGCTGTGAAGACGTTAATTTGTGGCCTAATGTCTAGGCAATGGAATGCAGCAATTCCATCTTTTCTGGTAGACTAGTTTCTTTCGCTGCGTTTGGCATCACGTGCGTTTTCTGTGCACCTTTAGAAAGTGTTGCTCTACACGCGAAATTACAGCCATTTTTTGAATAATTATTTAATTATGTCGCTATGAATGGCGGAATTTAATTTAAATTTATATGATCAAGTGTATAAGAGTGTGCTCATTTTTTTTTCGTTGTTAAATGCCAGAAATTGCGATATGCTACCGCTTTTAAAAAATGCTATTCTGAGGATTTTTTTCTCTTTTTGAAGGTAAAACTGCACCTCCATTCGTGTTCACAAAAGATGTTTTTAGAAAATAATCATTCAGCATTCTTGTCTGAAAAGCAATTAGGTATTCATTAGTAAAGTCACATGTCTGATCCATTCATATCTGATGTAATTAATCTTTTCTGTCTAAGAAATATTCATCTCTAATTATTTCGGAAACTCTTAAATCTGCCACTGTACAATTGAGATAATAGTATGGTAAAAGTTACTTCGTTATTTATCTGTTCGGGCTTTTGTCGGAAAATGATGTCATGGCTGTGTAAAGTTTTACACAAGTCTTTTGAATCTGAATTAAATGACTGATAATTTTGGAGACATGCAAATAAAATTACCGACATTTTAGATTCCTCCTTCTATAGAGTCTATCTTTCATATAAACAGTAAAGCACAGAGAACTATTGTTTACTTAAAAGCGCAAAAGAATAGTGGGAGATGTTGTAGTATCTTCTCTTTATTTGAAGTAATCAATGTTTATTAAAAATTTTTAAAGGAGTTGATACTAGTGATAAAAGAATGAAGAGGTGGGTATTTTAATAAATCAAAGTCTTAGAGCAGTGCTGAATCAAGTATTCGAGTATTTCCTGACGAAAAAGAAAATGACGAAAAAAGCTCTACACATTTCGTTTGAATCTGAATTAAATGACTGGTAATTTTGAATTAATGCAATAAAATTACCGAAATACTAGATTCCTCCTTCTATAGAGTTTATCTCTGATATAAACAGAAAAACATAGAGAACTATTGTTTACGTAAAAGCGCAAAGGAATAGAGGAAAATTCTATAGTATTTTCTTTTTATTTGAGGTAATCAATATTTATTTAAAATTATTAAAGTAGTGGACATTAGAGATGAAAGAATGAAAATGTGGACATTTTAATGAATCAAAGACGTAGAATTTCCTGTCCGTAAAAAGAAAAATTCTTGAAACTCTGGTCAATTAAACTTTTGAAAATGATCACTGTTCATGCCACGAATAAAATACAATGAGCAAACCGTATTTTTCTCCGAGAACTATACCGAGATGAAAAGAAAATTTCTCAAATTCAGTAGTCTGAAATAAGAGGCATCGATCTACGATAATCTCCCCAAATGCATAAATTATTTCAATTACATTTTAAAACTTCTTAATACAGGGTGTCTAAAAAAATGTATACACTTTTTAAAGAGTCATAATTTTCCCATTTTTCTTTCTTCTGAAGGTGTAATTAATTAGAAATAATGAGTGGACCAAGATTAACTTTTGAAAAATGAATATTTATTTAAAATTGTTATTGGAAGTATGATAATGTACCAGAAGTACAAAGACAATATCGCAGGGAGTTTCAGGAAGATCCACCAACGTGACTTACAATTAATCGGATCAAAGATAAGTTTGAACGAACGGAACAGTTCATAGACAACGTTCCGGAAGATCAAGAACATCAACGAGCTTCGCCAGCCAAGAAAGAGTACTGGAAAGTTATCGCGAAACATCCAAAAAATCCGTAAGACAAACAAGTCGTGAGATTGGCATCAACAAATTAAGTATCCATCGCATTCTAAGACGTTGTCAATGGAAAAGTTACATTCCAACAATGGTATACAAGCTATCCAAGAAGATGATTCGGACCGAAGAAAATAATTTTGCGTCTTTGGTACCATGAAGCTACATTCAAATTAAATGGTACACTTGATCGACATAATTGCAGTTGCTGGACGACTACAAACCCACATGTTACGCAGGAATTACGAGTCGCAATTGAGCAAGAATGCGCCGCAATACCAAATGAAATGTTTGCTGAAGTTTGTGAATCAATAGCGAGTACCGGGGTCGGATTTAGCCTTAGAACTGCTCCGTGCAAAAGTAAAAAATTACGCCCCTATGGAACAGCAATGTAAGAATTCTAAGAAAAAAAAAGATATTTAATCTTTTTTTCATTTTTTCGTGAACGTCCAAAAAACAACAGTGTATCTCAGTAATTGACACAAATACTTATAACTTTTCACTCAAAATACTTCATTTAAAAAAAGAGTTAAATAGGTGTATAATTCAAAAGAAATTTTTTTTTACGAACTTTTAGCTCAGAGAATTCTCTAATTCAAAATCATTTAAACTCTTACTCAGTTCATACTCAATTCCTAATATAGCGAGGTCTGACAATCTTGTTTGAATTGTCGTTGTTCGCAAATAGCTCTTGATTATTTTTAATTTGGTAAAACTACGTTCCCGGATGCAACACTTATTGGAAGTCGGTAAAATTCTTCTAGCAAATGCTCAATTTTAGAGCAAAATTCACACAGTCATTGCCTTGGTTATATATAGTTTAGTGGAGCAGTGCCTTGAAAGGTTTGTGGTCATTAGTTCATAAAATGTGATAGTTTTATTGTTTTTTAGAATTTTTCAGAAACTTTTCTAATTAATTCAGAAACTCCGTTGCGATTTTTTTTTCTCATTTTATTTTGACAATTTTGGGCCTCTCGATTTTTTTACTCTGTGCCGGAGCACAGACAAACGGAGTGTTCGTCCGGCCCTGGCGAGTACGGTAGACCGGTAATAATTTTGAACATCTCCGGTAGGAGGAAAAGTTGTACATTTTATTTACATTCTTTGGCAATTTAAATATTTATTATATGCGTAGAGGAACGAGACTCATGTTTATATGGAATGCCGCTGTTGAAGAATTAATTCAATTTCAGGAACCATTTTTATTAGATGGCTAAGTTCCACGACACAGTACATTAAAAGGTACAAGACGCAAGACAGAGAATAACAACTCAAGACAAGTACACATAAAAGAAGAGAGAGAGGCATCATGGGAAAAACCCTGATACCTCTAGTAGCGCCACCTACCATAAAAAGGAGAAGGCAGTGAATTGTAACCGCTACATATGTAAATAAAAACTGAAGTTATAATCATTTAAACAGCGTACACATTTTTGAGACAACCTGTATATCTTTAGATTACAATAGATTTTATTTTAATTGAGCTATAGTGCACACTTCGCTCATCATAAATCGACCCAAATATTTTTTTCCTTCAAACTATAAATTAAGTTTCAAATATTCCAAATTCTGGTATGGAGATACCAAGCTAACTTCTGAAGGCGGCGTTCTGAAATTTAAACATCAATGCCATTTGTGTTTAATGAACACCATGATCAACAAAGACGCATAATGAACTCAATCCTAACTTTACTGTTTCTATTCCTGAAATAATATACTTCTGCATGCATGTGAAGGGGTACTTAAAAACACAAACAACCCGGAGACAACTTGTTTATTTTATTAATGTACTTATTGTGTTTATTTATTATTTTTTTTATTTCCAACTCTCCTTGAGAGTACTTTGACTTGAATAAATAATTTAATGAATAGGAACATCAAGAAAGATTTATAAATTTGCATTACATTGAAATAATTTTTCTCCTGTCTTAGTTAAAAAAAGTAATTTATACATTTTCTTCTCTGGCAATCAAAAAATATGCACCGCCCCAAGAGAACTCATTACGGCTTCATTCTTTTAACCAGCTTTCATTCAAGAACGGCTTGATTTGATTCATTGTACATATCTCTTGATTGTACCGCTTACGGTAGCTTTTACCATGCCTATCATCTGACAACAATCGATGTCAAGTTGAGATTTTTTATCTTTATTTTGTCAGTTGCACTGAACCTTGTTCAGATGTCAAGGATGCTTACTCCGGCAACGAGCTGAGGGCTATAATTAGATATGATTATCCAAAACTTTCTATGCATTCCTGTTGACATGTTAACATAAGGCGCAGAACTTGATTGGCCGTTTTATACTGTCATGAGGTTCATAAATTCAACAATTTAGATAAGATCAAGGCGAAAAGGCTGGGAAGCTCTGCAATTTCTTAAGAAAAAATTCTTTTCAGAAAAGCTGATGGTTGCATTTCGTTAAACATATATGAACCATGTGAATTATAACGCAAATATATGTAATTTATTTACATAAATGAGATTGTATTGAAAGGTATATAATTTCAGTCAATCACACCTCATAACTGAAATCGAAATAGCGCATTTGGAAACGAAAACTGAAGAATTTCATTCAACTAAAGTAAATTGCACTTCCTTAAACTAAAATATTTTTTTTTTTATCTTTGAAAAAATTCAAAACATTCCATACTTAAAAGAAACCTTTTTAATAAAGAAACTGGCCTTTTAATGAAAGAGATTCAACAGAATTTATTATTGTTGATTAAAACAACTAAACATAATATTTTCAATTCAATAATATAAGTTTGTTTGTAGAAGTATTATATTTCAACTTTTTTTTAAAGCAGCGAAGCGAAAAAAAATTGTTTTCGTACTATAATTTCAAATTCAAAAAAAGTGAAAAATGTTTTCTATTAGCAAAGTAATTATTCCTTGTAAAATATTAGGTTTTAATCAGACTGATCTTACTCAAAATTTTCATTGTATTCATAGTTATTTAAAATATCTAAATTTTTCAAGAAATAATATGAAAGTTTTATTCAATACATTTTTTGTAAACCTGAGGTTGAGTAAATAATTTATAACTGCAAAAGGCTGTTTGTGCAGAAGTAATTAATCTTATTTATTTTTCTGATTTCCGAAAATAAACATCATTCATATAATTTCTAACATTTGTTTAATTTTTTTCCTTTTTCTCTCAAAACCAGCGGAAGTGGTCTCCCCTAAACTTTCTCGCATACTTTCTAAGTGGAGATTCGTCAAAATCTCGAGTTCGAATTTTTTTGGCGATTACAATACTTTCTCTTTGTATACTTCGTATACGAGAAAGTAAAACAAAAAAAACAAACCTGAAATCAAATATCTGTTGCCACGTTTCAAAAAAATATTACTTTGAAGCAGGTGCGATAAAATAGGCAATGCAATGAATACTAAAGCAAAAATTCTGCTTTGGAATTGAATTCCCAAGAAAACAATTTATGCTGCCACAACCGTAACAATTGCAAAAGCGTGTGAATGAAAGATTTGCTGAAATAATGCGATCGGTTTGATTTACAACAATAAAAAAATTGTTAACAATTGATGTTTGAAAACATTATTTATTGTTGTAAATAAAATTTACAACAATGCAATTGAATATGCAATTTGAACGCCTCTTTTTGACGGATTTGGCCCAACCTTTTATACGGACTTACATTCATAACGATAAAACTGTGTACCAAATTTTATCCATTTAGCTAATCAAGTTTTTGAGTTATAGCGTTCACATGACCGCGGACATACAAATAGACAGACTTCCCGTTGACGGATTTTGTCCAAAATTTGATAGAAACTTATAAATTATGTTTAAAAATAACATACCAAATTTCATCCCCGTAGCTCTAATAGTTTTCGAGTGATTGTGTTCACAGACAGACAGACACACACATAATTCCCAAATTGTGTTTTTCGGACTCGGGGAGGTCTAAAACGTGGAGATTCGTCAAAATCTCGAGTTCGAATTTTTTGACGATTACAATACTTTCTCTTCGTATACGAGAAAGTAAAAATAAATAATAACTAATAATAATAAATAATGAAAAAATTGGCAAAAAATCAAAACTTTCTTTAACTGCGAAGAGCAATACAGTTTATTTGTAAACTTTTCGTGTTTAACATAACAATACCTTATTCCGCAGTTTGTTAATATTTCGTCAAAATTTTCATAAAATGCAAAAAAAAAAAAATTTTTAAATAATTTATTATTAATAGAAAAATGATGTTATAATTTTGGGCGGCTTTAAGTGCAAATAAAACCGTTTTCCATTTCTAAAGGAACATAAAATGTGCCTCTACAGAGAAATTTCAATTGAACCAATTTATGCTCATAGAAGCGCGTCAGTTTAGTTTTGGAATCCATTGCGCATCAAACAGCAGGGAAAAGTCGTAGCAATACAGATAACATAAAGCTGGACGTTCACGGTGGAACCATTCCACTCCATTTGGAGAGCATCTCACCAGACATTTCCACTCTTCAGCCCATGCATTTAGGTGGGCCATCACGGAGACTCCATGCAAACGACACAACCCGTCACTTCAATCCCTTAAACCTACTGTGCCTACCCCTCCCGAGAGAGCTTCACTTCCCTTCCCCATTTAGTGGTTTTCGCTTTTGTGAGAGAGGGTGGCTCCCCCTTACCCATATTGGTATTTCAGTTTTATGGCCCAGCGCGCCGAACGGATGAAAATCCAAACATTTTGAGTACAATGCGCCAATTCTCATCTGAGTTTGGCATTGACGACAGATTTTGGATTGACGTGCACCAAATGGCGTGGAGCGGAACGCTCGTGAATGTCCAATTTAAGACAACAAGCAATTAGATGTTTGATTACAGGCGCAGTTGAGTTCATCATGTCACAGTGATATCACACAGATTGACTCCCAGTGCCGGTTTTATGCATTTCTACGACGTAAACCAAAGCACTTAATTCTGCTCTCCCTGGTTCATTCACGGCAATTATAGAGGTAGGCAATGTAAATGCGCCGCCAGTTTATTTGTTGTCTATGGATGTGTTTACAAAACTATGTTTTATAGGGTCTTTTCCAAATAATATTGAAATGTGTAAATATTTTGCTGTAATTTCTTTTATATTTGCGCCCTCCGATTGTTGCGCCCTAGGCCATGACCTAGGTTGGCCCTACGGGAAATCTGGACTCGTTGGCTCCATTGGGATTTCCATTTCGATAATAAAGTTCTGTCTTTAGATTTGACTCCGATCTTATCGAATAATGATAGCTCATTCTACGACTTATCATTCTACCGTAGTCATAATTTAAGAAAATATGCAGCACCTCTTTAAAAACTTCATTGGTGAAGAAACATAGAATTTTATTTAGTCACTGAATATTTTAAAAACATTCTAAGGATGGGGATTTATGCAGATAAAAAAGGAAATCGTAAAGCTGAATACGCCTTGGTATTGCAACAATTGCTGATAAATATAATGAAAAGAAATTTTCATAATACAGTTTGTTAGTTTCATTGGTAAAAATAATCTACGTTTGTGAAACAAACGGACACTTTTCTGAATTTTCTTCACTGAAATTTTCCAGAACTGAGCTACAATTTGAAAAGAAAGTAAGTTTAATACATTTTCTTGAGATGAAAAAATATCGTCTAAAATTCCAGCGCAGGTGGAACACAAACAAAACAGAAGTGATCGAGAGGCATGAAGTTGGAGGATTCTGAATCTGGCAAATGTGAGTTGCCTGTAGAGACAAATTTCGATTTTAATTGATGGGATACTGAAAAATTTCCGTTTTTGAAAATTTTGGATAAGAATTCAAAAGACGAAATGAAAGTATTTCAATCTAATTAGACATGCTGAATAGATCATTGTCGAAATTACTCATTTCTTGACGATGGACAATAATTTGGCATCTTTATTTCCAATGCTTGCTTAATCGCTTGACATATATCAGATTCAACAGTTAAGCCAAGACCGTGCGATAACTAATAAAAAGTTGTAATTTATAAAAAAAAGGTAAGTTAAAAGCCCTCTAGGTAAGAAAATGAATAATGTAGAAAGTGTTAATGTTAGCGAGAAGTCAACCATAAAATTGTACAACTAGCGCCAAAAAGTTTAAAAGGGTAATTGATATAAAAGGAACAAAAAGTTTTTAAAAAATCTTAAAAAGCACTTGAAATGTTAGCTTATTTCAAAAACAAATTGCCACCATTAACGTATGCAAATACTTCTATCCATCATTAAAACATAAAAATAAATAAATAAGTAAAAAGAAAATTTAAACTTTTCATGTTTAGTAAATTATATATTAAATTTTAATAACACACATCCCATGATAAAAAAAACGAAATTATTTTAAATGTTTATTAAATAGCTGAGCAATTTCCCAAATTTTATTACGATTCTTACATTAAGAATTATTATATTAAATGTGTTGTTTATCATAAAAATATTAATTTGAAAAATAATATCTATAGGCATGTTAAGAATATTGCAATGTTGAGGATAAACAACATTATTTTCGTAATGAAAATTGATTTCGTATTGAAATGAGAAACATTTTAATCTTTATCAAGGACTAACGGAGTTTTAATTATGTGGGAAAAATTCCTTTTACGCAGATGAAAAGCCATTAGCATATTCGATCTTCACTGTACTGAAACATATTTAGATAAGAAAAAAGTGCTTTTGATTACAAACTGTTGGTAAATTTCAAAAAATCCAGTTTCTTTATAGTATTAACGCAATTGGAAGTTTTTTTTTCTGGATCTTTAAAGTCGATGTCAGTGAATTATATTAACTACCGCTTAAATGGATATTTGATTTGCACGTGTTGCATTATGAAACATTGAATACATTCCAAAAAATGATAATATATGAAATCTAGACTGTCTAATTTTAAAATTAAATGCATGATTTTCTAGAGTATTTTTTCTAAAAGAAATTGTATTTGACAAATTTAAGTTATGAAATAAAAAGCCTGCTACATTTAGATTATAAGAAAAAGCAAAATTGTTTTGCTAATGCGTTAGAAAAATAACAGAAATGCGGAACTGTAGAGATTTTAAAACTTGTATTCATTTTGAACGACTAACTTTTATGCGTTTAAAATAAAATTAGCGATCTTTATTTTTTTCTAAAAAAGAATTCGGATTGGAAACTCAAGTTTCGAAACGAAAACCTTGCGGAATTTAAAATTAAACAAAGGGAAAAACTGTTAGAGCGATCTCAGTATTAAAATATGTTAGAGAAAAAGAATACAAATCTATGAATAGTAACTATTCATATTCCTCAATTCACTGTTTCTAACGAAAAAAAAAAGTCGTCTGCTCTTTGATTTTTTAGAGCGTAAGAATACGAATGAATGGTTAAAGGTTACGCAATGACACCTGTCTGGAGTTGAAGCTAACAATATTGAAAATATTAAAAATTAATAAATAAATGAAAAGCGAATTTCTTTTAAGTGGAAGTTATCACGCGAAACAACTGGTTCTTTTTGCGTGAGAGCTCGCTTATGAATGCGTTTGCCATTTTTTTTCTCCCTAAGCAATTTTATCGTCTGCGTTTTCCTTGTTGATAGCTGTATCCAGTTGTATTGTAGCTGTCTGCCCGTGAATAAATTTAAGGTCATTCGAATTCCAGCTGAAATTCTTAACGTTTTACGCTTGTTTTCTAATCGACGTCGTTGTAGGGAACACGTGTTTCTTGCTCTCGATAAAATGTGAACAAATTAAGTTTTGCATTTTCCAAAACATGAGCAGGTTATTGATTTTTGTTGAAGATAAAGTTCGAAAATTAACATTTAGCTATTGAAGCCTGAAATTATATCTCAATTTTAAAAAGAAAAACTTAATCTAAAATAAACAGAATAAATACATCGTTTGTTTTGAAAATCAGTTTCGATGCAGGTTTTTTTGTTTTGAGATATTTGATTATATGAATTTATTTCTGTAGAGAAGGCAGGCATGATTCCGCAAATATTTATGTTATCAGACTTCAATTAAAATTTTAATCGAATTAATTTTATTTCTTTCTAAATTGACAATTTCAAATGTTATTTTTTAAACAGAAACTTTTGGTTTTATAAGAATAATAATTTTGCATTCTGCGTAGACATCCATTCACGAATTATTTTATGCAATCCCTAAAGACTGTGAAACGAATGCTTTTATTAAATAGCTGTAGGATTTTATTGCAACAATTCTGAAAGGTGTTTTAAAATTATAAACCTAAAAATGAGATTTATTTCCCGCAGTGTTATTTAAAACCCATTTCCCTCCAAAATTCATCTAACAGAATTATACGAAGTTATTATTCTGTGTGTAATGAAATAAGATAAAATGCATACGATATTTTTAGCTTATAATATATGTTTCAAATTACTATAAATGCTTTATGTATGATTTAGTTTTCAACAATATAAAGTTGTTGTGAGTTAGAATTCGAGAGGAATGGCTGCAAATTGTTCTTTCAACATTATTAGTTTATATTTTTGTTACTTTAAATATCAACAGAGAAATTTCAGAATAATATTATTAAATTATTAGATATAGAGTGAAGTAGAATAATAATAATAAATAATTAACTGTAAACATTCTTAAAGAAAAAGTACTAGTGAATGATATGAAATAATCGTATTTGTTAATCATATAAAGTAATGATACAACTGAAAATTGGATAATATAAAATCGACTATTTGTGCTATTCATTGATGATGTTAATAAAGATTGTTCTTACTTTAAACTGAGAAATTAGTCAATTTTAGCTAGAAGATGCATGGAATCAATTCCTGTGATTTCACAATCACGTGAGAAACCTAAGTGTGCGCACATCTAATATCTAACTACGCACTGTCTTTCTCTATTCTCTGACGACACGTTTATTTTCTTTCTATAAACTGCGCAGTCTTCTGACAATAAAATAAAGGCATGCATTTGACGTATTTTTTTATATATCTTTCAGGATATTAAATAAATTATTTGTTAATATCTTGACACACTGTGAAACGATGCTCTGTGTACAAAATATCATTTACAGGCGGCGAAATTTAAATTTATTAAAGAATATAACAGTTTTTTATACTATAAAAATTGTTTATAAAATGTGTTCAAAATTTACAATATGATCGTAGGAAAGTTAAGTGGAGTTTGATCATTAACATTGCAAAAATAAAAGTAATAAAAATTGAAAAGAAAATAAAATTTTTTATTCCTTAAATTATTATTCTATTTTCGCATACATTTATTGTTACAACCGATTACCAGCCAGAAAAGCGCATTTGTGGTCTAATGGAAAAAGCATGATTTTAACATAGTGGTTAATAAAGACGGCTGAATAGAGAGTAAAGCGTAACTGTCTATGTTTGTGAATATTAAAATTATTTAAATAAACACATTTTTGTATAAAACATATTCTCCTTTATATTTTCAACAAACTCTAAAAAATGAGATGATATTATTCCATCAGTTTTAAATGCTGAAAATACTTCTCTCAAAAATTATTATAAAAAATATAAACTGTATTTGGCCCACATAAGCTGGTTGAAATTTTTTTTAAAAATGCTGTTATTATTTTGTGTCACATTATGATTGTGTATCAAATGGCTCAAAACAGATCAAACATTTGTTTTTTGAAGCAAAATAAAAAAATAACAAAGTTTCCTTTTTATTGCTTGAAAACAATGCATCAAAGTCTAATGCTCTTGAGAAAAAAATCATAAAAATTATAGGCTTTGTAACCCATATATTCAGTGTCAAAAAGAGTCGATTGCTTTCGGTAACGAGAACGAAAGAAAGAAGGTCTATTTGGAAACCTTTAACACTGTGTTTGCTCTAGAATTTACAACTTTGCTCTATTAATTCTCGTTTTCGTATTAATCTCTGTAACTGTGATCCTTAGATTTCGTAGTCGCCGTTTTCGATTTCTTTTTCAGAAAGTGTTCGAGAATAATAATAGTCTTTTGAATTCTGTTCGTAGCCAGAAGAAAATAAATTCGTATAATGTCGATCGTTTGGCATTTTTTTCCTCCTGTAGAATTTGCTTTGAATCGATATCGTAAAAAAATCTAAATTGTAGACCGTGGAAGAATTTTCTTCAATTTAAAAGGATTAGGATCTAATTAATTTATTAAGTTATCATTGATATCATTTGAATTTTTTTGTATAGAAGTATTTTTTTCATAAATAGAATGTGAGAAAAATTTTTGTCGATGAGAATTGTTAGAAAAAAATTTCAATTTACGCAGAAAATAACCTAATCATACGTTTCTCCTCCAAATAAATATTTTTAAATAATAATTTCTAAATTTGCCTAGACTACGTAGAAATGTTGTGCTTTTATTCCCAACTGGCAAATTTTCTGGTGTATTGACGAATTATCAATCTTTACCATCAAAGTAGTTCAAAACAGCATGGACAGGGGAAAAGAAGAAGGCAATCTTTTTTATCAGCATAGTTTTTGTATTATCTGAAATCGCACTGTAGAATTCAGACTTTTTGTTGCTTCAATACGCGATGAACGCAGATTAGTTGGGAAACGATTATATATATAGAACATTACTTCATGTCCCCGTATCTAGAATCATAATGAATCTTTGTAATCGGCTTAGATGGACATGAAGTAGAAGCATACCAGAAAAAAATTAAAAAAGCAATTTAGCAACCTAAAGAAAAATTTTGAAATAAATTAAATAACTAAAACAAGGAAATTTAAATAATAGCAGAAGTATCCATAGTATCGCTGGAAGAGTCTCTATCAGTAGAAGAGTTCATGCAATCACTAGAAAGACTTTCTTGATGTTTTTTTTGACGTAGACTTACGTCTCTACACAGTGGTCTAATGGTGTGCCGGGAAAGGAAAAATTATGACGCTTTTCGTGGTATTTTCAAACTCTTCTAGATCCGCAATCAAATAACATAGAGAGCTGGTTTTAGTTTTATTTAACAGAAAAAGGCTGACATTGAAGATTGGAGAAAGAGTTTTAGAATTTGGAATTACGTTGTAGTCACAGTCGAGCTTCAAAATTGGTAAAAATCACTAAACATTTTGATGACGTCACAGCGACCGATGCTCGCGCACGCAGAGTATCCAATTACATTTGGCAATTCATTTATCGACCTTACGTTCACGCGAAATATTACTCAAGAATTGTTGAATTATGTCGAATTTAGGGGTAAAGTTAAACGCTTATAGCACCGTAACCAAATAACATAGAGAGTTGGTTTTAGTTTTAGTTTCATTTAGCAGAAAAAGGTCATAGGTCAAAGTCACATAGAACAACTTTAGTCACATAGAACAACTTTAGTCACATA
>BGPR01016136.1:23796-35244 GCA_013235015.1 Araneus ventricosus
ACAACTTTAGTCACATAGAACAACTTTAGTCACATAGAACAACTTTAAGAACAACTTTAGTCACATAGAACAACTTTAAGAACAACTTTAGTCACATAGAACAACTTTAAGAACAGAAAGTCACAATTGAGTAAGGTAAGTAAGTCTACGCCCCTCAATCCCAGCGGCCGTTTCGCAGAGATAGCTTTCCGTCGATTTTTTATGTTGATTACTGAACTTCGTGCTCAATGAAAGAATGAAGTAGGAGAGAGCAGTTGGCAGATCTAATTTTTAAGGATCTAGACTGAAGAGCTGAGTGTTGGCAATCATAAACCTAACAATATTGTAAAGTTTACTTCTTGACTGTTGATTATCAGCAACTTGGCGTAACCAAACATGAATAAGATGAGACGCAGGTTTCCTTAGATGCCAAGATTCAGTTAATGGACATTCAGTTGCATAATGTAACTTATTTCCTATGCCTCCACAGCTACAATACTCTGAAATTGTTAAATTAAATCTGTGCAAATAAGTAGGAAACGGGCCGTGTACAGTAAAGAAGATTATTTCCTCCCTTCTCCATGGTCCCATACGCATTTTGACTCTTGGAATTAGATTATAATTATCTCTTCCAGTGACACCTTCAGTCCATTCATTCTGCCATTTCGCAAGAATAAGAGATTTTAAGGATCCCTTGATGAAACATCTTGGGAGTTGAATATTTGTGTATGGAACACCATTTTCTGTTTCTTGTTTGGCCAAACTATCGGCTACCTCATTACCTTTGTAACCAACGTGCGCTTTTATCCAGGTAATTTCTATGTTGGAATGATCTAGAAGAATTTTTTTATATTTCTCGGGCTATTTTATTCGGCATTTTAAGATTGGATAGGGCCTTGATGTCCACATGAATTTTTATGATTTGATCTGCATTTAAATTCTTTGCAAATTTAACTGATTCTCTTAATGCAATGACGAATATAAATATGCATTGTTTAATTTTCTTACGTACTGAAATGCATGAGGCAGATAACAAAATCTGAACGTGATTGATTCTGAAGTGACCAGACGCTCTAAGAAGGTGTGGGAGGAGGTAGGGATTGGGGTATGGAGTTGGAGTAAGTCCAAAACATTTTTGAAAAAAGAAACACAAGCAATTTCACAAACAATGAAATTATTAGTTATCTTAAGAAACTAAAAAAGGGGGAAGAAATAAATAAACATAAATTGTATATTTTGCTTTCAATTTTATTATTTTTCCTTCAGTTTGATTCATCCACATCGGTCATATTATGGTGACCGTATTGTATGTCGAGTAAAAGTTGCGAAGCAGGATCCTTCAGAAACTATTTGTTTTAAAATTAAACTCCTTTATCATTTTTTTATATAAACTGCTAACTTATAAGTAAAAAAGGGGGTATTATAGACATTAAATATAAATTCGGGAATTTTCTCTCGATCCGGGACACAGTGTCAAAAATCGGGACTCTCCCGGTTTATTCAGGACAATTTCCCATTTTTACAAACTTCCAATTATCTTCTGGGTTAACATTACTCAAAGGCAGAACAGTGCAACAGAATGGGGAAAGATGGCATATAATTTGCATCTAGTCAAATTATCTTGCTGTGTTTAAATCTTTTTTCTGTGACAAAAACAGAATTCTAATATTTGAACAAAATTTTGTTTTAAATATCTATAATCATCGTTCTCATTCGTAAAGAACTGTGTTGAATGGAAAGTGTTTCATTTCATGAATCTTTATCTATAGCCCTATGATACTTAAAAGTGGCTGCAAACATTTGATATTTAATTCATAAATTGCATATTTAACCCAAGAAATAACTGACAAGGATATTTCTATGAATGCAACATTTTTAATTGAATTTTGAGCATCTAAATTTGCATTTAAAGAAAACTCGGATTCATATAAATCGTACAATCAAATTTTATGAAGGCAGTCGAAATGTGACAAAAACTAAGATACGTAGTTATCGGTAAGCTGTGTTAGTAAAGAAAGTTATGAATAATTTTAACATTCGTGATAAAAATCCAAATGAAATCCATAGTTATTTTAATTTAGAAATTTATATTTTGCTTCCAGCTTGGATTAGTTTCTTTAGTCGCAATCTAGAAGTCGTTTGCTTAATTTTCTTGACATGCACGTAATTTTCTTATCTGATTTCTATTTGTTGGATTGAAATGCAGACTCTATTGAGAGGAATAAATCCTTGAAAAGCAAGGGTGGGTTATTTCTTCTTTCACATACAAATCGAGCACTCAAGGATGAGAAGTGCTTAACAAATTCTACGAAACGCATAAATTCATTCAAAAATAATTAGAATTTTAATATTATATAATTTCATTCAATCATGGGTTAATTGGATTAATTCAAATGGGTTTGAGATTTTTACATTTATTTGAGTACAAAGAATTAAAAGAGATTCGTAAATGCTGATGATTCGTTGATTCGTTTTGTGCTGATGATAGTGCATTTCAAATTAGGCCACGTAATTGAGATCTGATTAATTGAATTCATCCTTAGTTGAAGAGATGTTGAAGTCATTTTTAAATGTTGTGCAATTCCTTTTGTTGTTTTGAGGTAGCCATTCTAAAGAATCACTGAAATTAAATCACGAGTTCATTTTTTTTAAACTTTCACTAATTTCTTTTACTTCATTCAGTGAAAAGGAAAATTATAGAAAGTAATTATTTCGTTTGTGGAATTATCACGAAGAAAAGATTACCAGAAGCAAGGGTGGAATGCAAAGACAGATTGAAAAGAAACCTGTCACGCAGCTGTCAGAAATGAACTAGTTAATTTAGGAAAATTTATTTCATATTTTGGTATGAGTGTTCGTCAGACTTATTAGAGCTTTAATAAAAAAATATTTTTGTTTTTCATTACATAAATGAATCCACATACAATCAATTTATAGTTTAATATTAGTTTATTTAGGGGGAAAACACACATTTACATCTAAGGACTTCTAAAGTTTTCATATTCTTAAATTGTATATTTATAATTAGGCGCAAGTTGATTAATTTACTAATCTTTTAATTAAAAAATGCTAATTCAAAGAAGAAATATTTGTTAAATGTTTCGTTATTGATCATATTAACTGTGAAAAAGGTTTAAATGGAACATCGCAAGACAAGAAAATTCAAAACAAAAAAAAGAACAGTGATTGTGATTAAGGAATAAAATCCGTTCAAAGAAGATATTAAGGAACCGACATTTGATTTACGTAGATTTTTATTTCAATTTGATTCATTTTTTCTGGAGACCCAGAAAATAATAATCTTATAATTTCTTAATGCATTTATCTATGTGCAATAACAATCTTGCATTTTTATTGGTCGAGGTTTATTTTTATTTCTAGGTTTTAAAAGAATCTGCCCAATGCTGATCACTTTCCCTCTTCTTCAGGGTGTTTTGGAAGTGATCAATAACATTACCGTTAAAGAGTTAATCTTCTTTTCTTAGATTCTTAGATATTCTTACACAAACATGTGTTCGTTGTCGAATTTGTTCCTAATTCCGGTAGAAAACGTAGAAAATGCAATTTCCGAACACGACTTATAAAGAAATCACTGTTTGGTTTAATTTGTTGATAAAGATTTAATTAAGCCAGTAAACTATGCATGAATGTTTTTATTAAATGGTATATCAATCAAATAAAAGTCGAATGAAATTTTTTTGAATGAAACTGTAACATTTCCTACGACATAAATATCTTGCAAAATGCAAATGCTTTGTTATATTTTGGTTGGTTTGGTTTGGTGGAGTTTACTGGCGCAAAAACCATTTGTTATATTTTGTATTTTTTAAGTATTTGCTGAACCTTTAGTATAATATTATTCTATAGCTGGAATTCTTAAACTGTGGGTACTGACCTCAGATAAGATCGCGTAGAGTAAATACTGGAATCATAAATTTCTTAAAATCGTCCTCTTTCATGTTCTTTAACAATGCAATAAAAATATCAAAGGAAATCATCTTAGCTTCAGGATTTCATGAACATTTGTTTACCACATAATATTAATTATACTGTTGAGCAACGGATTCCGAGACTACCACTTTTGGACGATTTTACACCGGAAAGGGGTGTCAGGCAATGAGTCATATGAGCGCATTTCCGGAGTTCTTTGTTAGATCACTCTCAGTAGAATGTAAACGTCACCCTTCCATTCTTCACTTTCCCCTTATTTTGAAGAAAATAACTCCGCCCGACGCATGCGCAAAAGCGCGGAGGGTTTCGGAATCGGTTGCTAAACAATACTTCAGTGTTTTATATTCTAATTTATTTTCAATCTTAAAAAGGGTTCTGAACTGAAAAAGTTGTAAAAGCCTGTTCAGTCTTAAGGTTTCTTAAACTTATTGGACTCGGAACTCCATCTTCGTGTGGAAAATCTTGCGATCCCAAAAATTGGAAAATATTTTAGAAAAAAGCGTGAATTAATAAAAGATAAACAGAAATTCAGTTTGAAACGGACTTTTAGTAAATTTTAATGCAATGTTTTTGAACGCAGATGATTTTATTAACTGTCTATTGCCTATCAAACTGGTTTTTGCATAGAAAGATTTGAAAGAGGATACTGCGAAAGTATTCGTGACTCCAGTGTTGTTCGACGACTTTTGTGTCACAATAACTCGTGCTTTAAGAAGCACTATCATATATTATGCGTAAAACTTGTCATTGAAATACTGTCATATTTCTAGAAAAGATTAACACGTATTATTTTTAAGATTGTCAAAGCATTTTTATGTAGAGTACACTCTGCCATTATTTGTAATGCAATAAATTAGACATCAAAGTAGACAGAATTAATTTAATCCTTGTTTAATATGATAGCAAATTTACTTTGATTGTCTGTAGTGTCACAATCTTAACTACAAAAAGCAGATGAATTTATGACTTAATCTTGCAGGTCGTACTTTTAAGGTCAAATGTAATTGCCAATTCCAGGTGCTTAGTTATTAAGTAGAATCATGGCACCTAAAGTGTGACATCTAATCAGTCAGGAAGACATTCATTTTCGCGTTAAGAAATCTTCCTTGAAGAAATGTCCTTGAATCAGATAGATTAAGTGCTCAAGACAAAATTCAATCTAAATATGCAGTTGACACTGGTTGATGATAATAATTCTGCAGAACTTTGCAATAAGGTAATCAAAAACTTGATGGAAATCGGAAATTAATTTTCGTAAAAAAGAGATCTCTTGCCACCATTTTGTTTTTGTTATTATTATAAGTTTCATTACATATTTGATGTCATATGAATAGGAAAAATGCTTAAGTTAAATGTTAGACATAAATAATGATCGAAAAATTATGTGTCGTTCACCATTACAATATTTTTTAATTAAAAAATTTAGCACCATTCTTAGAGGAAACAATTCGGATAAAAATTTGATAACGCAATTTATCTTATCTATATTTCCATTGTTTTTAATTCAATTCACAATTTTTATGGGTAGAGCATATCAACTGATCTTTTATGAAAGTTTGTAATTAAATTGTAATTTTTTGTTCTTTCTTAATTAAAACCTTCTTTTTGACCATTCATTTCTAAACAACAGCACATGTCTTTTAATATTCCGACCATAAGCATTTTTAATAAACTTATCATTTCGATTTTAAAAGTCAGTGCCTTATCAATTTACGAAGCACTTCCTTTGGAATATATTTGTTTTAATGGTAATTTTCAAGAACCTGTTAAATATACTAAAATGTAATTTTAAAAAATGCTATATGGTTTTGATACTTTTCGTGGAAGAGTTATCCGCTGAATGGCGGATCTATACTAAAATGTAATTTTAAAAAATGCTATATGGTTTTGATACTTTTCGTGGAAGCGTTGTCCGCTGAATGGCGGATCTTCCTCGAGGCGGCCATTGAAATGGTCTGTTGGAATATTCAAGGCTTCGATTTTTTTTTTCAATTTTAACCGTAGAGGATTGTAAGTTTTTTCGTTTAACTGCTTCGGCCCTGAATTATATACAGGGCAGATAAAAATTCATTGAGTGGTTAAATAATTATATATAAGTAACATAAATATGAAATATCATAATTTTTTGTCAATTAGCAAACTAATTAAAAATGTTCTAATAATAGGACACCAGGCTTCAATTAAGTAAAAAGAATTTTTTATTTTAAATTCAATTCACAATTATTTTGAACGAAATGATTTGAAACAATTTCCTTGTGCATGAAAACATAAATATTCTTCACATTTATCACAAAACGATGAAGTTTTGGATGTACAACCTTACAATTTGCAGCTTTGTTGCTTTGAACTTCTTTTAACCATATGGTTTATCCCATCAATTCTCACGTCGTTGTAAGGTCACACAGATTTAACTTTTTCTTTGAAGGTGGTACAGCAAGGCTATTACCTGATGGACGTCCGGGTTTGGTACGGGCTGCTGACTGATTTGAAAATGAGAGAGCTTCTGCTATTTGAAATGTGAAGTCCAATAAATCTATTTAGTTTTCCTGAGGAATTCCAGAACAATCTCTTTTGTACCATGACCACGAATTTATTATAGCCATATTGATATAATAAAAGATGATGCAGAGGGTTCATTTTTGCTCCTTATAGTCGTTTGGTACAATGACATTAATAAGTCGTGCTTGTCTACCCTCCCCCATACTTTTATTGTAAAACTTTACAATTTTAGGTCTGGAAACTTCAACAAAAAATGGGCATCTTTTTTGCTCCATCTTTAAAATACGTCCGCACGATTGCCGTACCATTTCACTAGAGAGATTTTGCCAGCTTCTGTAACACATTTATCTGAACTACCTCGTCCCTCCGTTTTCAAATTTGTATCAATTTTAATGGTTAATAATTGAATAAATACTGTAAAATATGCAAATTTTACATCCAACACGAGGTTTTTTTAGAAGAAATAACGTTAACTGTAAAACGAAATAAAAATTTGGGGGTACGCGAAATCAAATTTGGAGATTTCGGAAACAAGAAAACATAAGGAATGAAAGAAGTTACAGAATTTTGTTTCTCCAAGTTAATACAGACTATTTAATAACTATACCATTTGAAAAGTTGTTTATCATAGAGTGTAATTGTTAGCCATCTTTATAAGTTAATGCGAAATTATTTGAATAAAGATTTAATTTGTTTTGGTGTTGAACTAATACTAGTGTAAAAATGCTATAAAATGTAAAATCAAAAACAAGTCCAGCAAATATTATTAATTCAAGTCAAATGACTCTTAAACTAACATAAGCCCTTAACGTTATCGATAAAAACTTCTTTGCGAAGACGGATGGTTGTTGTTGTTGATGGTGGTGGTGGTTGGATAATAGGGGGTACGCGAAAATATAAAGATTAATCAAGGGGTACGCGAGGGAATAAAGGTTGGGAACCCCTGGGTTAAAATATCAGTGAGTCAAAAATATTTTATAAAAATTTTTTAACAGGATCGGAAACTATATAAAAATCAGACTTCGCAATTTTTTCAACATTTCCATTCATTGATACAAACGACATAAATACAATTCTTTACGTCATTTAAAGCATTTTTTCCAATTGGAAGTATCTTTCCAATTCTTTTGGAAGTAAGCCTTTCTCTAACGGTTTAGAAATTAGCTACTGCGCCACAATTATAATGTACACCATGTATAATGCCTTTATGTGACATATCAATAAAGCCTTAATTATAGAATATAAACAATCATAATTAAAACAATGGTTTTATAGTATTATATCAGAAAATATCGCCGCTTTCTAAAAGTCAAATTATCGATATAATCAATAAAAAAAGTTTGAGGTTCGTTGGTTTATTTCACATTACAGATTCCAATTTCGACAGCCAAAATCATTTAAGTGGAATTATTTTTAAAAAAATATTCTACAACATTTTCTGTTAGAAATTTCGGAGATATGAATTGTTTTCTATTATCAGATCCAATTTATCAGGTGTACATGCAACAAACGTCACCGAACTACATTATTTTCATAACGTTTCTGCATGGCTACCAATTTGTTATCATTCTCTGATAAAACTTATCAAGTGCGTATGTAAGCTACATCGCTGCATAATAGAGGTTTTATAAAAATTTCACCCAGCAGAATTTTAAGTGGGACCCTCCAAGGTTAATTTTCTTTTCAAAATAATTGTCAACGAAGCGTGAAACTGATTCAAAAAGTGGTCATATCATCCCAGATGCATATAAATTGGTCTAGATTTCACAAAATGCTTCTTTCTTTATCGAAACTAAGTCGTGCGTATACAAATCTCACGAATTATTATACATGCATATTCACTAACACGACAAGACGTGAATTAATAGAATAAATAACGAATGTTGTTCTACGAACAAGGAAACTGAAAAACTTGGAGCGTGAAACAATTAGGTGTTTTCATACAAAATATATGCAATGTTGGTCTTGATATTCGCACTACTTCGTTATATTTCATTGATTGACGTTTTCAAGGAAGTTAGCTAAAATGTTTAAGAATTCTGAATCGACTTTGTTGCAGAAACAATGAACCTGTTTCTACTTGTATGTGTTTACTGACTGAAATCCTACAGTCTTAGCTCTTCGATAAACAGCTTTTAATGCTTTCTAGCGGTAGCATTTCAGATGCGTATAAGCCTGAGGTCATAATACCTTGACTGATTGTCTCTCTCCCGGAGATAGGAGTTGTAGAAAATGTTTTTATTTAGGAAACATGACAGATGTTAGAAACTACAAGATTTTACCCGTTCAAATGTACTTGAGTATACGTTTTATCTCTTAAAAATTATTCTATGTAAATTCTACATTGAATCACTTTCTGTGGAAATAAGTGTTTTATGTAGCTGAATTTCTTTCTTATAATCCCTATTATAAAATTCTGAATCGTATTTGTATATATATGTTTCATGTGGAATCTGATGCGATTGAATTTGTAGAGTTAAGAAAATACCTCAGATCTAAAGATTCTTAACACAGGGACATGGTAAACAATGGTAGTATTTTTTGTTAACCGAAAGGGAACTTTTAAACCTCTGCGTTTCACGTATTTTTTCTGTCATACGTGAGTTAAAAAGCAGATGTTTATGTTTATATGATACACTTATTAATTACCATGCATAAAATATTCTTAGAATTTCAGAGATTTTATCAAACGACAGAAAAAGATCTGAATTATTCACCTTTAAAAGCACATTTTAAGACTTTAAACCTAGTACATCAAAATAAGCAAATCGCTCAGAGGGTTTTAACTGTTGTACACTTCGAACTAACCCAACTCGGATAAAAAAATATTGATTATATTTCGTCTCAACCTTGTATTTTCCAAATTACTCTACACAATAAAACAACAAATGGGAGGATACTCTCCTGACTTTCTCGTATACTTCTAGAATATGACGCGTTTAATTTAGCTTCCTCGCTTAGAGAAGATTATCATGTATGCATTTCGAACTTCCTCTTGACTGATCGGGTCCAATTGATACCTATATACACTGTGAATCAAGACTCCATACCAAATTTCATTTTGTAGCTTGCTGTGTTTTATGGTATTCGCTATATACACAAATGAACAGATCGTCAGAATAGTCAGTTGGATGGATTGATGGCAATGATATAAGATCTATAATTTGGTAATAAAAGCAATATGCTCGAATCTCTTACTCATCTAGCCTCGTTCTGGTTTTGGGTCTATCGTGCTTACAGGAGGGAAATATAATTCCCAAAACTGTGTTTTCCCTATCAAAAACGTGAAGATATCAAAAAATCTGAAGTCGAGTTCATTTGGACAACTGTAATTACAAGAAGTCCAATTTCTTTCGTTTTGTACAAAATACATCTCAAATCTACTGCATCAAATAATAAAAATGTAGATAAATTTCAAAAAAGCTAATTAAAACTACGACCTCTATCAATGCGATATGATTGGTAACTTCGTTTCATCTATATTTACAACAGCAAAAAATCTTTATGCTTTAGAGCATTTGATAAAGTTGTAAAAAATTATCATATTTTTTTACTCTTCCAAAGAGATGTATTTAACATTCTATTATGAAAAAGACGAGTGTAATCATGTTAGTTATCATTTCGATCTGATAATTTTAAAATTGAAGATCTTTTGGTTATTTTCAACTTAAAAATGATGTTTTTATATGAAACATATAACGGAATCTCCTCTTTGCTATAAAAAAGTAGAAATTAGGTCGTTAGGTCGTATGAACGAAAAGTTCCATTTTGCATTTTCTTGTAAGTTTGCATTTTGGTTTTGTTTTTTGTATTTTTTTGTTTTGTATTATTTGTTTTGTCTTGTATTTATTTTGTTTTATATTTTTTGTTTTGTATTTTGTAAACATATAACGGAATCTTTTCATCAAAAGTAGAAATTAAGGGTCGTAATAAGGTCGGTTGAACGAAAAGTTCCATTTTTGTATGTAAGTTTTGCATTTTGTTTTGTTTTGTATTTTTTTTTGTTTTGTTTTTTTGTTTATATTTTTGTTTTGTATTTTGTAAATGCATATAACTGAATCTCTTTTATCAAAAAAAAGAATAAATTATTAAGGTCGTATTAAGGAACGAAAAGTTCGTATTTTGCATCTTGTTTATAAGTTTGTATTTTTTGTTTTGTTTTTGTATTTTTTTGTTTTATATATTTTTTATTTTTGTATTTTGTATTTTTTTTGTTTTCTATTTTCGTATCAAGTACTATATTGATTTTATCATTAGAACAATATGATATGCCGCTCTACATTTAGCTTTTCGACAAATAAGATTTAAATTATTTCTGCATTATATTTTAAGAAAACAACGGAAATATAATTTTATACTCAAAAAATAATTTGTAAATAAACTCTGAATAATTATTTTCTTTTCGATTCCGTACAAATATACCATATTCTCGATTCTTTTCTCTTATAATTATGATCTTGAACAAATATCTTTTAAACATAGGAATCAGTGAGGACAAGTTTCGTATGATGGTTCTCAACATTTGCTATGTATAATTCACCGTCCAATGATATCCTGCATGGAGGTGAAGGGATTCACTTTCTGACCTTAAAAATCAGTGCGAATATTTGGTCAAGCAGAAACAGTGGAGGTGTACAATAGACTCCGCTCTATTCTGCGATAAGTGAACAACACTCGTTTTACTGCTGAATGGCACTTCGAAACCCAAACGTTTCATTTCAAAGTATCGCTCTAATGTCGTCTCGTGAACGAACTCGATTTAAGAACCCGGAATTCGGCTGTTTCCATGTACTAGCATGAATGCGATTTTCTGGAGACAGCTTCTACCTGTAATATGATAATTTATTTTCATTAGCATTTGCATTTAATCATCGTGCATACTCGTAATGCACACGCATTGATAGATCATAAGAATGAAGTGGAAATAATAATGTTTCTGAAATATAACTAATTAATGTGTTTATATCATTAAAATTCTTAGTACGTCGTTTTATTTTGAACTGATTGTCACAATAGTTT
>BGPR01016137.1:0-35234 GCA_013235015.1 Araneus ventricosus
CCAACTGTAAGACTAATATGTGAGGGAAGCGGAATTACAGGTTCTTAACATTACTTTTCTTTGTTGGAATCAGATTTAACATAGTTTGCATACAATTCCATTCATATCTTTGTCGATAAAATTTCGAGTTCTGTAGAAATTACGTAGTGGATGAAATTTTAAATGAACTCTCATCAAATTGAGTTCTTTTTTTTTTCTAAGGGAAACGTTACACATTGCAAAGCAATTTGAAAATAAAAATTCCTACTGAGTTTTCCTTACCTTGTTAAACGTCACTTTTTGGTTTAAAACAATAGATTCTCTTTCACGCATCAGAACATGGATCAATTCGAATTGGTTTCTTGTGCAGTCCAAATCTCGGAATCACAGAAAAATGACTTTAAGCAAACCACAAGTTTTATCCTTTGTATGCAAACCGTAGTCTACTAGTGATAATTTTTTCTACTAGACGCCTTCGGCGGCAACTTGTTTGCAGAGGATATAATTTCAATTGAATCCCTTATGCATCATTTTATATTCATGGTTCTCTTAACCAAGTAATTTTAAACTTCAAATTGTGATAGACATTTAACCCGTTTTCTTTTTACATGTTCTGTTTATTGTCTACATGAAAGTCCCTAATGGAGTCAAGAAACTGTCCGTGTCATGTAACATCTAATTGTAAGTTGTTGGCACCAACTTCACTTTCTTGTTCCTCGCGCACAATACGCATTTTATTTCAACATGAAAATGGCGAGTCAGGTGTGCTGACAAAAAGAATTAAAACGTAGCAACCATATTCATTCACCTTAATGGATACAATTCCTAATATACTTACTATCTTAGAGGATTTTGTTTACAGATTTCCATAAAAATTTAAAAGAAAAAATGCGAAGAAAATCCATTATGATAGTGCCTTTGTTTCCAACAATGGAAGAGAAACACGCAAATAAATATTTGTTTAAACAATGAAAACGGTTTGAATTTTATCGCAACAATGAAAAGCTATGCATAAAAATATATATTTAAATTTATTAAAATTAATTAAAATTTCCAAAAAAGATCTCCGAGGTGCACATTCCCACCCTCCAAAGTATGTTTGTGCCAAATTTCGTAGCTCTAGGTCCAGCAATCTGCGCTGTAGAGTGCCAACACACACACATTCACCTTTATTAATACTAGAGATTATTATTGCTCGTTCTATGTGGACATCTTCCTCTGAACTTGTAAAAAGCTTCACAATTGAATATTTTTAGCTAAAGAAAATGTAAAAACAACATGTTTACTGTCCTCTTTTATTTGTGATTATTTGATTCATATAGTCACTGAACGACAACGAGTACTTTTAAACTATTTTACTGGACATTTATAGCGTTAGTATTGAGGTCTTAAATAGGATTTGAGATGTTATTTTTTTTATTTTTGCTTATAGGAGAAAAAAAGCCTAGAGTTCTATGTCAATTAACTTTAAGTTATTTGGATTAACTCCGTAATACATTATATTCGTATTTGATTTTTTTATTCACTTCTATTAGAAACATTTTATAAAAATATTTAATTTAAAATCTTCTATATTCATAAAATATAATTATAAATATTATATAATATAAATATAAACTGCTACACGAAGGGCTGTTTATTGTATACGATTTCAGTTTCATGTACACATTTCTAAAAATTCAAGTATGAACATTTAAGACATATTTTTACCTAAATGATTAGCATGAAATAATCATTTCAAGTATTTCAAAATATTAGCATTTATGGTATATCAGGTGGGGAAGCATGCATGGTATCAATAAATTATTTTACAACTTAAGACTTCAAAACTATACTAGATAATAAGAAACGGTCTTCAACATGTGACAAGATAGCGCATCAAATTTTTTTGACGGCCACGGCGGCCCAGTGGTAAGGTGTCGGCTCCGAGACAGGAGGGTTTCAGGTTCGAAAACCGATTCCACTGAAGATCCGTTGTATATTGGGCATGTTGCACGCCAAATCATACATAGGGGGTCAAATATCCTCCCGCTGATGTGGTGCAGAAGTTTGGAGAGGGGGTACCAACTCAGGTGCGGTCCTTGTCATCTAACCTAACGCCACCCTGACTTATTAGATAAATCGTTATCTGACCGCGGTTTAAAATAGTCCTCATGTTGCTTCAAAACTGGACGTTAATAACATTTAAAAACTAAATATTTTTGTTCTCCAGGTGAGACAGATTTGACTAAAAATGTGGACGCCACAGGAGAAAGCTCAGTGTGTAGCCTGGTTCATAGAGACAAAGTCCGATATCCAAGTGCAACGAAACTTCCGGACACAGTATGGAAGGGTATCGACCCGACTAACTATTTTGGCTTGGTATACGCCACTTATGGAAACAGGTTGTGTTCTCCATAAACAGGAGGCGGGATGCCCATTTGTTTCAGCCACCAACGTGTACAAGGTACGGCAGGCATTTGCAAGCAGTCCGACAAAATCAGTGCATATGGCCGCCGGTGAGTTGGAAATGCCACGATCAACAGTGCACAAAGTCTCGCATAAGAGGTTACATCTTTATGCCGCCTACAAGGTGCAGCTGTTTCAGGCAATAAGGCATAGTTGGCGGGGACGGTGGTTCCCTTCCATACTGTGTCCGAAAGTTTCGTTACATTTTGGTATTTGTCTCTCTGATCAGGCTACACACTGAGATTTCTCCTGTGACATTCACATTTTTCGTCAAATGGACACCTGGAAAACAAAAAAAAACTTATGAGTTATCTTACTACGTGTTGAAAACCGTTTGTTATTATCTAGTATGGTTTTGAAATAATTAAAGTCTAAAGCTAAAAAGATAATTTATATAAACCTTGTATAAATTCCTTTTAATTATAATAATACCTAAAATCTTCACAAACATTTGCCTCATTGTTTTTCCAGCCTGGCTATGCGTCAAGAGGAAGCGCACATATGTTTTGGGAAAAACATATGCATTGAAGGTGTCATCATTTATTTCATTAGTAGTCATTTTACAAAAAATATATAGTTGAACTTTCTACAAAATCCCTATACATCGAATTTCTACATTTTTATTCTTTTTTGAAGTTTTATTTCTTTTCTGTTCCAGAATAGTGACCTGGAAGAAATGAATCGCATCGTTCATGTCTCCATGCTCAACGTCACAGCTCACATCTACTTCACAGTGCAACAATTAGAAAAGTACATTGGTGACACCTGCAGACGTGACCATGATGTTCTATTGGAGAAAGCCAAAGACTTAACAAATAAAATGCGAGAGCTCTTATGCATCCACAGAATGTACATGGTGACCTTGAATGAAGACGGCGATGATGATTCCATGTTTTCGGACTCATTCTCGCAGGTACTCAACCAGCCTCTTATGGATCAACCAATCTGCTCCAGAAGATTACTTAGAGACTGTCAGACAATGAATAGAGCAGTAATGTTGCTAAACGAGATAGCCAAGTTTAATTTCACATCAACAGCTGATGAGCCAGCATAAGAGGCTAAAATTCCCACAGATGTCAATGTTTTTAGCAATTTTTGTTAAGTTATTAAGTGCACTCATAAGGGGTCATGTTATACAATCTGCACGAAAAAAAAACAAAGTTCCTGATAAAAGATAGGTACCCCAAAGTAATACTTTCTTACTTAGGGGTACGGAATGCAGTACGATATTACCATCACTATCATATACCACAATCACCACACTGTCATAAACGACAATCACTATCACTGTCATACACGACAATCGCCATCACTGTCATACACGACCTTCGCCATCAATGTCATACACGACAATCATCATCACTGTCATACACGACCATCACCATTACTCTGAGGTTGCTTGGATTCTAACGAACTTTTGAGGAGCCTCGTGATCCATATTGCCGCCGTTTTTTCGATTGGCTTTTCAATTTACGCTCTAAGGATCTGAGCCATGTTTCATCCAAGTAATGATATGGCGTACGAAAGCCTCTACCTTGTGTTCATAACGATCGAAGTGAGTCCCAGCAGCGTCGTATCGTAATCATTTTTGCATTTCGGCTAATTGACGCAACAGTTTTTCTCATAGAATGTACAGCCACTGGTGTGCGATATTCCTGTGCCTCGAGCTAACTCACGAATCGCCTGGTTTTGGTCTGTCTCCATCACCGAGCGAATATCTTGCACTTCCTCTTCACTAACACTAGGGCGAACCGACCGAGGCAAGTCCGCCAAGCTTTCGCGTCCCACATTAAAAAAGTTTGGCCAACGTGCCGTTGTTGTGTAAGGCAATGCAGATTCCCTGCAAGACTCAAGCAGACATTCATTACACTGTCTTGGGACACATTTAATCTTCAATCAGATTCGCAGTTCTTGCCACGAAAACGCCGTTACAGTACATCTTTAAACCGCCGACTAACGCACGACTTACTACGCATTACAGCACCTACGCAACAAGGTATATTAGGATTAGAACTAACGTGTGATACATGCCAAACAAACTGCTTCCACTTTATGGATGGCATAAAATTAAGTTCCCACTCTCAAATTTCCACCCCTTGAAAATAGACTTGTATCTCAATCTAATGTATTAAAAATCAACCGAGATATATATGAGCAGAATGTAGTTTTCAAAAAAATTCTGTGTATTAAAACTCTACAATTAAAACATATCGAAGAGCTGAGCAACAGAATAATCCTAAAACTCTTGGAAATGCATGTAACGTATCCATCGCTGATGTGGTCACTATATCCTTCAATGTGCTATCAACTTGAGCTGGCTTTGACTATAACTATTCATAACTTTCAGAAGCTGTAAAAATGGGCATCGCTTAAACCATCATCTCGCAATTAATGGAAGTATTCTAAAGATTCATTCATGGTTTCAGTAACTTCAAAGAAGTTAATAACATTACAACAGCTGCGCAGGTACACCAGTCAGGAGATCTGCCTTACAAATGTTAATTGGAGCAAAAATCATTCACTTAAAGCTTAAAATGCCGTCCATTTACTACTTATTGTATTTATTTTATATAATTTATTTTAGAATTGTAAAATTCTCATGACTTTTGTAAATATATACTGTTTTTGTATTCCTAAGCATGTATTTGTGTGAAAATGAATCATTCATTTTAAAAATATCATTCAAGACTGATAGATAATTGAAACGATTCTGAGTATTTTATCGATAATGACGAGTCATAAATTTTTGAAATATTTTAATAATTAATCGTTTATGAAAAGTTATATCTAAAAATAGATTTATGAAAGTATACAAAAATATTAATAATATTTTGTGCTCTAAATTTTTACCTTTAAAATAATTATATCTCCATTGGCATGTCTACCTTAATTAAATTCTAGGATTCATCAACTTAATGTGCTTATGTGAACCGAACAAATTTTAAATCTACTCTCTCTACATGTGAAATGTTTCAATATATTTTTGATAGATGGTTTAAATGAACTGATATACTGTTACAGAAAAACTCAAACTTTTATATAAGTAATTTAAATTTACATGTTAGCTTATACATATAGGAACACTAATTAAGAAAATATTTATTTATTTTCTTTCAACAAAATGTCTTAATAGTTTTCATGGAATGAGTAACGATTTTAGTTTAAATTCAGGAAACTAGTTAACTGATTATCTACCAAAACTCTATTATGTTACTTTTTCAAAAAAAAATTACATTAATATGATAACATGAATGAAATATGAAAGTAAATGTTATTTCTGAAACCTTTAGTTAAACTGGTTAATGAACTTTTAATTAAATTTAATTATCTTTTTTAATGAGAAAAACTATTTTTATTATATTTATACCTTTTATCACAGTCAAATTAACATTCAGATGCAACAAATAAAGCTAAAAATTGCAATGTTTAGATGAAAATAAGCGTCCCAAAAAGGGACAATGGCAGATAATGGATTAAATCACTTTTTAAATATAAATGACATGAAATCAATATTTGTAAATTCTAACTGTTTAAATTTTCCATCGTAATTCCTATTGATGGATTATTTAGTGTATTACTTTGTAATAACGTAGCAATGTAATGTGATTGAGAAAACAGTATTTTTGTAACTAATGTATGACATGCACGTATTTTCTATGTTCTTTATTTATAATAATTAAAAATATTTTGTGTTATATTTCGCCTATATTTTATTGGAATGATAAACACCTTTACTTTACACTACGACACGACAGTTTGGATATGAGTGTGCGTAGAAACTTTATTGAACAAAAAAAGGAGAAAAAAAAAGGTTACATACAGTGTTTTTAAACATTGACGAAAAACATGGGAAAATTATAAAAACGGTCAAAAATGTGTGTTTATATATGAAAAGAAAGACTCGCGAAGCGAAAACAATTTTAAGACAGGCTCCAAAAGTTCGCTGCATCTATATATTTGTATGAGGACTGATTAGAGTTCTAAGTATTGAACCTCTAGAGGGTCTTAGTCCTTAAGTCTGAGGTCTTGGTGAAGGAGAGAAATCTGGGTCGGAGTCGGATGAACAGTTTGCGTTCGGTGGCTGTTTTTTGAGGTTCTCATTCTCAGTGAGGAAAGATATGAGCTTAGATAATTTTATTCTTGATAGTTTATTTGAAAGTACGCTTTTCCACCAAAGTTGAGTATTTTCTGCACTTGGTTTTGTAAAATGATAAGATTATGTCATGTGATAAGAAGTTGCATAATGGAGAGGGAATCCCTTTTCCCCGCATGTGCAGATATCTGAATGATGAAGCCAGTGATAAACACCAACAGACACATCTTATAACAGCTGAAATGCTTCAGAACTAAAGATAGAAATACGCGAGGCGGCTTCCTTCAATTCGGGAAAGCTGGCCAATCACCATCGATCTGTTCCAATCCATTCGGTGGGATTCTTATCAAATCGTTTTCATTTCCAACTAATGAAATTGGACGGGACATTCACAGGTCGGACTGGGCCAGCCTCACCTACGAGCGACACGATCCCCTAGACTACTGCGCCTTCTCCCTCACTTTCAAATCCGGTACCCCCCGACCTGATTTCCCCAGAATCACTCCCACTCACACTCCCCTCTCTCATTTTGTGGTTTCTACTTTTGTGAAAGAGGCTGAATCCCCCTAACCGAATGTCGTATTTCAATTTTATGGCTTAGTGGGACGATTGAAGATCCAACGCGGATAGATTCCGACTTTTCTCCTAGTCTACACAATTTCTCGTTGATTTCTTACATTGACGAAGGGTTTTGGCCTGCTGTGTTCCAAAAAGAGTGGAGTGGAATAGTGGTGAATGTCCCGCTTAAGACTTGAAGACGAGTCGCCCGAGTTCACACAGAAAGTTTAATGAATCGGCTTTCGGCAGGCGAGCGTGCCGATTTGATTTTCAACCTTTACCATTCAGTTTTCAATTGCATCAATAGCAGTTGACATGTATGTCGCAAGAGCTCAAAAATGGATGCTTGGAATGAGGAATCAGTTACTATATTTTTAATAAATTACCAGTTAAAGAAATAGAAAGAAGAAAGGAATAGTCAGAAGAAAAAGAATTTTTTTTTGTTTTGGACTCATAAAATATCCTATCACACAGTGGGGGAATTTGACAATATGAGGTCACAGACGCAAAAGTGTTTTGAAGCCCCTTTCCTGACACAATGTCGCAAATTCAACGTCGGTTTAGCACTGCGATGAACAGTTTAATAATATATATTTTTTTAAATAAAAATTTATATAAAAGTATTTTTAAGAATAAAAATTGTTCTTGTTAAGCTTCCGATTTCATAAAATATTTCAACATTTTCAAAATGAACTAATCTTAGAAAAAAGTCAATTTTTTTCCATTGCCCTGCATGAAGTTTCCATTCCCTGGTCAAACAAACGTTTTGGGTGGCACCATACGAAACCGAACCTATGTCAAACCGAAAATGACTGAAAACGAAAAAGAAATTAAAAACACGTGTAGAAGATTTGCACATGTTATCATATACAAATTTTGAATATATCCATTATAAATTTCATTGTATAACAACAAATTTTAAGACCGCTCTGCCATTCTTGTAGATATAAATATTATAGAATTATGACATCTTGTTGCAGTGAAAAGTTCACAACAGCACACTTCCATATGATAAAATGCGTAATAATATTCAATTGCTGTTTTCAGTGCTTACTTTTATAAAATATAAAATAGTGTTTCAAGTCTGCAACGAATTTTGCAGTATTTTTCTTTTACGGATTATTTCTTTATTATCGAATAAGCACGATCACCAACTTGACATGTTGCCATCAATAAATATACTATTGAAGCATTAATTCAATTCAGTTAAAGTTTCGTATCTAGAATTTTGAAGCCTCGTGTAACCAGTTAAAAATTCCACAATTCTACGTTGGTAGGAAACATATGTTAGGAATTCACCGCGTCTGCTTTTAAAACAAAACGGAAAAAAAACTACAGTTTCAAACATATTTCCTGACTAGTATAAATCTTAAAGTAAAGAAGGATTTTTATAGTTACTGACGTCTCAAAGTAATGCTCATTATTCAGTAAAACCTCTTTAATAGGTCGTTCAAAGGGCCTCTTCAAAACGATCTACTAACGAGAATAAAGAACTGTGGAATCCAGATTCAAAATGCTGTAAACGACTTACTTTTGCGTACAATTCAATGGTATTGGCCAACCTTTTAATGACATGTTGCTATCATTTTAGTGTGTATTATTAATCTTATAATTTCAGACAAATATTTGATATATCGCAATATTTCCAATATTGGCTACATTGCGATGTTTCAAATCATTTTATTGCAATAACTAGAAGTTAAAATGATTATTTTTATTGCAATAGCCCTTCATAGTGTTACTGTCTTTTCAGGGAAGTTTACATAGAAATTTGTATCAAGAAAATTCTGTTTGTTTCTATTGTCATGACGTTTGTGTCTGAATTCTAATAAAACCACTGTGAGTTGAATTCATATCCTTAATTTTTTTCTACTATGTTTAGGTAACGTACTATTGCACACACGCGATGTTATAAATTGTTCTTAAACACTTAAATGAATATGAATTAATTGGGATCAAGACAAAACGACCTACTCACAAAAACGACGTAATAAAGATGTTTCACTGCATTTATAATGGAGCTTGACTGGCAGAGGATCATTGTCCGTTTGGATTATTATAAAGGGTCATTTCTCGTTTTCAGTCACCCTACAACTAAGAAATGCTACTGCAATACGTCGTTGAAATGACCAATTACAGAAAACTGAGCGATCGCGTTCTTTTCCGTCTGGATGAGTGTGTGAAACCCAAAGGCCCTCTCTTTTAAATTTACCAATCTGTTTCAAATGCTGTTATATAGTAGACTAATGTTTCTAACCTTTTCTAGTAACTCTTCGATCGTTTGACAATAATTTGCTTCCATTTCTGCACATAAAGCATTATTTTTAGGGAGACTAGTGGTGTCCCTACATAGAAAGTGAACATAAAACCTCAAGAATGACCTGCTCTCTGTTACTATAACTAAATAACATTGTATTACTGCGAACCATAACAGAAGTTTATTTGGATTAGCTGATATTTGGATCATCCGGTGTTCATGTATATCAAATCTGTAATCTTATCTGCAATTGTTATCTTTTATTTATTATTATTTATGTAAATGAATGCTGTCTATAGATGGCGCTGTGTATACCTTATAAATATATGCAATGCAGTTCAAGAGTAGTCTCAGTTGGTTTCATTGTCAGTTTCAGTTGTTGCTGTATCGTACTTCGGCGCGGAGTTTGTTTACATTGTGCAATAAGGCACAGATCGCTCTTTGTCAGCGGCTAAATATTCAAATATGTGTATATTCTGTTTAATATGTGTTGTGTCCTGTTGTGTGTGTGGTGTGTTGTCAAGAATAAAGAAGAAAGTGAAATTCCTGTATTGTGTGTGTGTGAAATCCTGTATTCCTGCTTATTGAAAATTCCATGCATCTAATTTTCATTCGTTTTATATAGCATCATATTTTCAAGCTTCATATTAATCATAATTGCTAGGGTTTATAAAGAATGCTGCTTTTGTTTTCAGAGCAAAAAAGCAGAAGTACTTAATGATAAATTCCTGGAGAAGAACAGAGCATCACTTAGGTACTGTAAACACAACTGTAACTGTATGCTAATTATATCAATGAAATTATTACTCAAATAATGGTGAAGGATGAAAAAACGGATTTTATCGCAAAATCAGTTAGATAGCATAGTCCATACATTAACTGGATTGCATCAGAAGATATTCTTTCCTGTGTCAAGCAAAATTTTAAAAAAGGAATTTCAGAAATTACAGGAATAGAGAATATTATGAAAAGCTTGGATGCATTCCAGATATCAAAACCATCTCCAAATAGACAAAGAACAGAAAGGAAGACAAACTGTGTCAGAATTTTTAGTAAAACATTAATAACTACCGGTCTTTTGAATAAGTTTAATCTTTCGGATACCACAATGTGTACTCCATGCAACGTAATAAACAATCTGGACCTTATTTTACTTCACTGCGCTAGGTATTCTACCACTCGTTGTCGTCTCTGGAAAAAACTAGGACTTGAGCCTACAGCAACCTATAGATTCAAGGAACTCACAAGCAAAATCTTAGAAAATAAACAAAACCTTCAAATTTTCCTTCTAAATCTGAAGTTTTTTGACATTTATTAACTATAACTTTTTTCTGAATGCGGAGAGGATAGCATTTCCAGCTAAAAATCCCAGAACCCCCTCCAATCAATCAATAAGGTGAAGAAAATACAGCCGAATTTTCAGGACGATAAGAAAGAAAGCAAAGAAATTCCGATGTTGGCATGTAATTGTGTTGCATTCAAATGTTGTAAATACATTGGAACTTACTCAAGCAGAATGAGGAATTTGCACACGTGGGGGAATTGATTATTTTTATATTTTTCTGAGAGTTCCATACTCACAGTTTTCAAAAATATTCTCAAAAATGCCAAAAAAAATTGTCAATAATTTTATAATTAATTTTAAAATTAAGCGAAAATCACGCAAAGAGATGACGTACTAGATAACTTTGGATTACGTTTGTCATCTCGCTTCATAGCATACGTCCATGACTTTCGAATCACAGGGTTTTTTTGGTACGCTGAAAAACAACTTTTCTCTAGAAGTAGAGGTTGTATTAGTGCCGAGTGGTACAATACAATATTTATAATATGACTTTGTACTGTCAGTCATAATAATATCATAAAAAGAAATATTTTAAATGGACAAGTTCTAAAGCGACGCACGAAATCGAAAGTAAACAATAACTGTTGTGATTGTCGTCATGAAGTGTGACGTCATAAGGCGAGCGATGTATTAAGAAGGGATTTCGGGATACGGTAAATAGTGCAATATTAAAGCCAAAATCAATAATAAAAGCTCAAAATAAAAGAAATATTTGTACTATCCTTCATAGTTTTTCATGTTCTATTGTTTTCTGATAAAATTAGAAAACGTGAAAATTCCTCATTACACAAGTTGGTGTGACGTTCGTGAATTATTCATATAATTTTACATAATCTAGTGGATTCATAATCAGTGCGCCGAAATATATTTAAGACAAATTACTATATGTTTAAGGAAATACTTAAAGCGAATGAAGTAAATTATTTTTTAGTGATATATTGAAGAAAACCCTTCTCTTTGTAACAATCAATAGAAAAGATGCTTTCCGATTCAGATTATTCAAAACCCACGTTATATAACTACGCCCCAGATTAGCAAGATCCACGTTAGAATTAACGAAAATATTGCGCAGATTTCTTTACAGTTCCGGAAGAATTTAATTATTCATTCATAAATGTGGTCAAACTTAATAAACTGTTATAATTCTTAAGAATTTGCATTTACTTCTCTCTTGCTTTCTACAGTTCGTTACAAAATTATAACTCTTTTTTTTTATTGATAAGAAAATTTAGAAATTTTGCGGAATATTAAGGTATCGAGACAGGTAGTGCGTATTCCGAGGAAACGAAAAAAAGAAAAGAAAGGAAAGAAATACCTATACTCAAGAGTAAGCAATCATTAGTCGCCTATGCGATGAAGAAAAGAAAAATGAAATTATGAAATCTAAACACACATAAAAATAAGCACGCACAATGTTTAATAACGAATCCTTTGGTGAAAGAATAGAGGATAACGTAATTTTCCACGAAAGTTAGCTCATGCTTTTTAGATCAATTTTTATGAAATAAAAACAATTTCAAAATAATATTTTAAATTTAGAGGAAAGAATTTCCGACTAGTGTCTCTGAATTCAAGCTTTATTATAAAATTTCGGTAGAAGATTCCATATGTCTTTTTTTTCATTGTTTTTTACTTATAAAGAAGTTTGCAAAAGTTTTAGATATAACTATCCTATTCTATTATAATTTACTAAGTCATGAGTTACTAAACCGTACTTGTAGAGAAAGCTTTTATTGCTAAAAAATTTATTATAATACATCATTTTGGAAATTGCATCATTCACATGATTTTTAACTTTTGTTACTTCCAATAATGCAAATAAAGAAACTACAGTAAAGTACCGTTTATACGTTTCTCATTTATACGTCTTTTACATTTATACATCTTTTACATTTATAAGTCTTTTACATTTATACATCTTTTATACGTCTTTTACATTTATACGTCTTTTACATTTATACGTTATTTCATCACAGCCCCGATTCATACGTATTCATTGCAATAAAAGAGTACTTTGTTTATACGACACAAAACTTCGGTTATGCGTCGTGTTCCCCCATTCTAAAATGTGAAAATTTCCTCCTTTCTAGTATGTGAACTGTAATAAAAACTATCATGACTTCGAAATTATTCACAATTGATGAATTAATAGAAGATAGAAGAATTCTAATGCTAGTTTAAGCAATGATTAAGAAGTTATTTAATCTTCCTTTCCTTGGTCCAGGCCTCGTTCAATTCGATAAAACTTTCGATGAGAAAAGCAATCGTGTAATGAAGCTGTGTCTTCAAAAAGATCGCTAAAATAAATAAATGAAAAAAATACATTAAAATATATTAACGGACGATTTTCTTAATAGACAAAACCTAATTCTAAGTCTGACCCAAATTGTGAAAAAAATCGCTTCACAATTTCCACTTCTGAAGAGGGAAGGCCACATACAGTAAAATCTCTCGTCTCCGACACTCAGTTGACCAGAAATATCAAAATAACGGAACTTTTTTAGGTATAAAATGAAATCCGAAATTTAGGCTTATGTTATTTAAAAAAAATCCTTTATGTATCGGTTAGCGAAGGTTTGATGTGAAGTGATGATAGTGAAGACTTCGGCGGATGAAAACAATTCTGTTCCCGTCAAACTCTCACTTGATGACGACAAAATAATCGATCATTTACTGGGAAATGAGAAAGATAATGTGGAAGAAGGGATAAAATATTGACGGAAGATAGGCCAAGACACTTGTGTGGAAAGAAGCAGATGAAGGATTCTGAAGCCAAAACCAGCGGGAGTGGTCTCCCCTAAACTTTCTCCTATACTTTCTAAGTGGAGATTTGTCAAAATCTCGAGTTCGAATTTTTTTGACGATTACAATACTTTCTCTTTGTATATTTCGTATACGAGAAAGTAAAACAAAAAAACAAACCTGAAATCAAATATCTGTTGCCACGTTTCAAAAAAATATTACTTTGAAGCAGGCGCGATAAAATAGGCAATGCAATGAATACTAAAGCGAAAATTCTGCTTTGGAATTGAATTCCCAAGAAAACAATTTATACTACCACAAACGTAACAATTGCAAAAGCGCGTGAATAAAAGATTTGCTGAAATAATGAGATCGGTTTGATTTACAACAATAAAAAAATTGTTAACAATTGATGCTTGAAAACATTATTTATTGTTGTAAATAAAATTTACAACAATAACAGATTGCTACCAATACGCATGCGCATGAGGATCGGATTAAAAGAAATTGAATATGCAATTTGAACGCCTCTTTTTGACGGATTTGGCCCAAACTTTTATACGGACCTACATTCATAACGATAAAACTGTGTACCAAATTTTATCCATTTAGCTATTCAAGTTTTTGAGTTATAGCGTTCACATGACCGCGGACATACAAATAGACAGACTTCCCGTTGACGGATTTTGTCCAAAATTTGAAAGAAACCTACAAATTATGTTTAAAGACCACATACCAAATTTCATCCCCGTAGCTCTAATAGTTTTCGAGTTATTGTGTTCACAGACAGACACACACACACACAGTCATAATTCCGAAATTGTGTTTTTCGGACTCAGGGAGGTCTAAAACATGGAGATTCGTCAAAATCTCGAGTTCCAATTTTTTGACGATTACAATACTTTCTCTTTGTATACTTCGTATACGAGAAAGTAAAAAGAACGTTGCTCTGTAAATTTTATTAAAATTAGCAGAGAAACGCTCATCTATGTAGGGGTGGCGCCAGAGGGGGTACCGGAGGGGCATTGCCCCCCTGTCGGGGATATTGTGCCCCCCCCCCTCGGGGATAATTTCGTATCCCATCGGGGGAAATTTTTGTACGGGGAATTCAACTGTAGTACGTAAATAATAATCTGGCGAAAATTTGAGACCAATTTCATTACACTCGTCCCTCCTGTCGGGGAGATCGTGCCCCCCTATCAGGAAAATCGTGCCCCCTCGTCGGGCAAACTCTAGCGCCATTCCTGCATCTATGGCAGCGCATGGTGTTATGAAGCGCCATTGTATACGCTGTAAACTTCTAAAAATTCGTATGACTATCTCGTAAGCAGACAGGCATTCGACTTTTTATGTCCTTATATTAAGAAATACGTAATTTTCATGTGATGACATGTGTGAATGAAGCTGTTACGAAGCTTCATTTTATACACAGTTAATTTTTAAATATCTGGTCACTATCTTGCAAGTAGACAAGCATATGTCCTCATACTAAGAAAAGTGTAATTTTCTTGGATTATATGTGTAGTAATATCAAAATGTAGTTTTATTTTGTTATTTTGAATTATAAAATTACGTGTACGCGTTTTAATTTTATACAATCAGATGGAGGTGTTTACGATCTTATTGTTATTTATTTAATTTTGGCCGACACATCTAAAATTCATGACCAAGACTTCGCAATATGCAATTCCAAAGACTTTATCACGAAATATGAATTGGTAAGTTCGAGAAATATATATTCTGTTACCCGGAAAATCTCTTATCTGGAGTCAGCGAGGTGCCATTGCTTGCGTCGAAGGATTCTACTGTTACTTCTCAATAAAAATGGTAATAATTATATTATTATTATTAATAATAATAATAATAATAAACCTTTTGAAAACATTAAATATGTTACTCTACTAAAGAGGCATTTTATTTCTTGGTTACGGCAGGGACTCTAAAATTGCACATCACAAAACAAAATAATGCTTTAAAATAATTGTAGTAAATTAGTTAATATGGTGCTTATTAAATCTGATAGTTAACACGGATTTTCATTATATAGCAAAAAAAAAAATAGTCTTCGAAAATAAATTTAATATTATTGCAAGTGACAATTAGTCAAGCAAAACACTCCTTGCAGAAAAATGAGGCACATCCCTGAATCGAAAGGGTCCTCATATTGTTAGTTAGTGGAATTTGGAAAGTGGGATGTCGGATGAGGTGTCTTCCTCGTCACCTGCTTACAGTTCAAAATTATGACGCCAATCTAAAAATAACCTACCTTGATGTAGTTTCAAAACGGGAGATTAATCTAATTAACTAAACTGAGATAATTCTAGAAGGAATATTAGGTCCATTTACATAAGTATTCCATAAGCTTCAAGAGCTGCTATCTCAGATCGTAAGGCTAAAGTGGCATGTGAAATACTAACGGGTTTGATATTCTTTCACTGTCAGTGGCTACTTCAAATTTAATATAATCAACATCGTTTGATTATATTGCATGTTAATGGCTCAATAATTCCTATTTGGTCTTCAGTACTCTCAGCTAAATTAAAATTAATAGGAAGTTTCAGTTTCGTGAAATCAAGATTCACTCCGATGTGCGTTATATTGCATGTTAATGGCCCAATAATTCCTATTTTGTCTTTGGTACTCTCAACTAAATTAAATTAGTGGGAAGTTTCAGCTTCATGAAAACAAGATTCACTCCGATGTACCAGTTGCGAGCCAAAAATATAAGAAAATGGCAACTGCCATTAGAAGTACCAACAAATAAGTGATACTTATACTGGTTTTTGGAAAAATCGACATGTATCACGAATTGATTAAATGCTACAAAGTCTATGAAAATGGTTGAGAAAACTTGCTTAGCTGGAAAGAAACAATCGGAACAATGTGAATAATCCTTGGAGTTAGAGAAGTACAGTCGGGCCTCTATTTAACGAAGTCGTTAAATACCGAAAAAAAGTTCGTTATATGGAAAATTCGTTAAATAGAGATTCACCTATGAAAATACTTTAAACTACACGAAACAGACTTTAAATTCATAAACATTAAATATCATTTTAAAAAAAATTAATCACACCTTTATTTTGTAAATTAATATCTATATGTTTTATATATCTTACCCATCAAAAAGAAATCTGCAAGGAAAACAAGAATAAAACAAAACGTTGTCCGGGAATACACTGTATTTTCAATTTTTAAAAATAATTTTATATTAAAATTAATGAACTTTAGTATTTCATCATACGAGGGTTTGTTAATTTCTGCATCATCACTTGGTCTTCATCGCAATTCATTGCTGTATTGTTTTTATTTTTCACACTGTCCATTTCAAAACTGCCTCATCCACATCTTCATAGACACATGCTTTTAAACGTTTTGAACAAGAATTTGATGGATCATAATTTTGTATCTTATCACGATTTTTTATTGTGGTTGATAAACTGCTTGGACGAATACCAAATTTTAAAGCAATATCCTTTTTCTTGACGTCTTTATCCACCTCATGAAGAATTAATTATTTTTCTTTGATGCTTTCGCTTTGACATTTTCCAGCTACAAGGTCATTGATCACTATAAAATGTGTTAAAAGAAAGAATAAGTTTGAAATGTTTTGAGAAATAGGGGGAAAAAATATTGGATCATAAGAAAAAGTTCGTTAAATAGAGAGTGCACTTCGCTAATTGGAGGTTATTTTACGAAAAAATTCGCAAAATGTTCTTGGTTCCAAGGAAAAGTTCGCAAAATAGAGAAATTCGTAAAATAGAGGTTCGTTAAATAGAGGTCCGACTGTATATGCTGAAATTCATATAATCTTATTTTAGGATTATATTCTTAGTTTTAAAATTTCTGTATCTGCTATTAGGGATGAATTTCACAAATTTTGATTACATGTGAATTTCATGAACTATATCTAATTTATTGTTAGTTGGAGGTTATTGAACTAAAAATATGCACAAGTATCTCACATTCGGTTATTTCTATTAATGAAAACGGGGTTCTAAATCGAATTATTAAGTTATTTAAAACTAGAATTAATTCGCTAAAATAGTTTTGAAAAAAATCAAAAGTGATTTACACTGTGTTTTAATAATAAAAAAAAAAAAAAAAAAATTTTTAATTATGATAAAAAGATAATTAAAAATATCAACGTTTAAAAAGTAATAATAATTATTATTTTAACGTATTTTAAGTATATTGCTTAATACAAAAAAATTGTTGCAAATTCAATCTTGTTGAATCATTTAATGGGACCTGAAGTGTAAGAATGATATTCCGTAAATTTTAAGCTGCTAAATTAATTAATTTTTCTTGATATTGTTTGGAATCTACACTAGATGGCAGCACTGCCATTGTTACAGCATTCAAATACACTTTTAAAGTGATAATTATTTGAATTCTTATCGTTAAATAATATTTAGTTCATAATTTTTTTGAAAATTAATAAATTATATTGTAGGCTGTTTTTGCTATGGCGTGTGCCAATTTACTATTATAATTTAATTAAGGAAATGAAATTTTCGTCATTACGTATATATGTCTTTTTTTACGTACTTAATAAATAATGAAGAGTTTACCTTTTATAACGTGTAATTACAGTATTAATGAATCAGCTGATTTTTTACTAATTCTGTGATGCTTTATTATATATTTTAACAGGTGATTTGATAAATAGATTTAAATAGCTCTAGTAAATCCCTACACATGTTTACAAACATTAAAAAAGCTCTGAAATTCTATCAACTTTTCTGCCATTAAAAATGACATTAATTATTTTCTAAAATTTAATGTGAGACGAATATGGGATCTTGAAGGAATAAATACTACACAATGCTAAATATATCCTTCGTTTATTTGTCTAAATTATTCGTGTTTAGAAACTTGTTATTTTATAAATACATAGATGGCAGCACCAATTAAACAATATATAACTTTCAAGATTTTCTGCATTTTATAGTTAGAAAATCGAATTTCGTAAATTATTATGAAAAACGCTTTCCACTTTTCAAATACTTCATTTTTTAACTTCCATCATTAAACTCACATCAAAATATGCTTATTATTAAAAAAAAAGTTAAATTTCATAATATGAACGAATAAAATATTTTTAAGTATATTTTCAGTTTATTCATGAAAAGCTAATTTAAAAAAATTATCGAGGTTTCTTGCGAAACAAAAAAAAGTTCTAAAACTTCACGAGTGATATGAGAATACTTGCTAATTTCTTTGCTTTCTTTTTCTCGGGTTTCAAATAATGTGAAAGGAACTTCAGCTTAGCATTTCGTAGGCCGAAGACTGTGCAAGAGATGGCAAGAAGAAGCAATTGCAAATCCCTTAAATATTTTAGATGATAGCTCTTTCCTAAATGTTACTCGTTATTATATCAGAGAATACTCATATGTAGGGCTGAAGGAGGAAAGAGAGAACTATTACATGCACTCACAGTATTTAAACTCTATAATTTATTTCTAGTTTTGCTCGAGATTTCTCAAGGAAAATTTCAATTCAATGCTTTATTTTTTAAATATCTTTATTCCATAAATCTCAATGCGAAATATTTTTTAGACTTAATTGTCCATTTTTTTAATTTAAGTAAAAATATTTTACGAATGCAGCGAAATTATATATCGTCGTTTATCAAGCAACACTACCTATCTCAATTTTTGGAAATTTCAAAGAGAAACAAAATACTTAAATTTTAGCAACCATGAATGAATATTTTCGAATTTTTTTTCACATCTGGTAGTAACATGCATTCTCATGTTTATATCAGATGTCAAAAAAATTCAGAAATATTCGTTATTGATTGCGAGAAATTTGAGTATTTTCTTCCTCTTTGAAATTTCAAAAAATTGAGATGCTGGTGTTGTTTGTCAAGCGACGATACACTTATATACTCATTTTTTTGTAAGGTATTAAGTTTAATAACCTGCAAAAAAAAATCGAACACTTTTTGAAACTTTATGTATGCATTTGTGTTACATACAAACCTGCAGAGATAAAAAATAAAAGTCATATATTTTTCTTTTGATAAAAAAAAATAAGCCAATGTTCGAAAATTCTGTTATCAGCATTCGTTTCGAAAAAGCAACTTCTTTTAATTTTTGCGAAATTTCAACCAAAGATTATATAATCTCTTTTGGGACCTTTGTTGACAGCAAATGAATGCTGTACATTTTGAAAGATTTGTTATGTTACAAAGATCGTAATATTGACTCCTTTCTTTCACAATAATGATGTCAAAACATTTTGGAGACAAATGAAACAGCATGATAACATTGACCTTCAGTGTGATTTGAGCGATTGAAACCTGCCTTTTACGCTTTCTATTTTACACTTAGCAAATAAAAGCTCTGAATAACTTTAATATAACTACGTATTTATTTAATAGAAAAACTAAATCAACTCCTGTTTTAAGCTTATTTTATCCATTGATTATCTTACTCATTAATCTTAATTAATTTATTTGCAAGACATTCTGTGCATTGATTTTTATTCAGAATTTAAACTGAAATTATTTAAAAACAGAATGTTTAATAATTAAGTATATCCCTTAATGCTTTGAAGTAACAATTGCATACTTATGTAAATTTTCGAAAGCTTCATGACTATAATCATGTTTGTAACCGAGTGTGTCATCATTAAAGGAATAAAAGTGAGGCAATTACATTTATAATTATTTACTTACTTAAAACATAGTTACAAACACACACACAATTACAAAAAACACACAAAACAATTAACATAAAAATGATTAAGTAATTTAAGAAAAAAATGATTAACAGGGGCATTTCACATAAAAAAGAGTCAACCTCACGGGGCAAGATCCACCGAGACTCTGCCAGTTTATAGCATTGTCCGATAGGTGGCTTTTGACAGAGAGACGTGTTGAGTTGTTGTACGCCTGTATGTCGGCGTTAGTCTCCCCTCTGGTTGCGACGGCGTCCCGAAGAGGAACCAGGACTATCTTGTTGGGCACGGCGACTTGGCGCATGTCTCTTAACAGATGATCGTACTCCAGCAGGTGGTACGAGTCTTTGGTGGTCGTCCACGTTTCTTTATAGGAGACACCGGTTGAGTGTCTCTGCTTTGAACAGGATGTAGGGCAGAAACATGGTATGTTCCAAGAGGTCCGTTAGGGGAATCCAATCTTGACACTATATATGTTGTTGGAGACTTTTGTGTTAAGATCAAATAGGGTCCGTCCCTTTTCGGAACAAACTTAGCAGTAATCTTTGAGTGAGCTTTACTCACTGGATGAGTAGTAACCCATACTTTATCTCCGGGAGAGAAATATAACGGTCTTCTACGACGGCCAAACTGCTTCTTTCTTCGATCTTGCTTTTTCTCAATTTTGTCTCTTATTTCGCTTGATAGCTCTGAAAAACGTTTTAGATATGGTGTTATCTCTGAAACAAAGTTATCGTTCTCAATGACAGATGTTAAGTCATTCAAAATATCATCGATATGATGTTCGACATAGGGAGTAGGCTCTCACCCTAGTCTGAACACTTCATTTCCATTTAATATCACATTCAGAGTGTTTTTCTGCTGACTGGTAAGCGTGCTTCCTTCATTTTCTCGTAAAAATTGAGTTTTTACTTCAGATACATACTCCATGTGAGATGTCGGAGCTACGTGAGCATCATTTTCAAATGGAAAACTTTTGTGAGGGTTATCAGAAAAATGCCATTTTCGGCTCATAAGATCAAAAACCACGCCTGCATCTTGAAGAAAATCAAGACCTAACGATGTGGATGTAACCTTTGGATTCAGGCAAAATTATAAATTTAGTTCGTATAACTCTGTTCTTTATCTGAACATTCACCTGGGTGATGAGAACTTGAGCATTAGAAGAATGCCCATCAGCAAAAGTCGATCTTTGATCGACTCTTTAATAAATTTCATGCCTTGTTCCTGAAGAATTTTGTACAGACCTTTTCCAGCAATAGAGTGTGTAGCTCCGAAATCAGCACAGCCAATTCCATTAACTGGGTTGGTTCTGATAGGCAGGAAAGCAATCAGAGTAGATGATTCGAAAACTGACAATGCACCGAATTCGGTTCGGTGCTTTTAGGAGAACAGGTAGGACATTTTGACTTTGTGACACCAGGCGTACCACAACCGCAACAAGTGACTGACCAATTTCAGGATCCACTGGAGGATTCCTTCGAAGAACGGGCTTCTTTGGAACAAACGTTTTCTTGCACTGTTCAACTCTTTCAGGAATGAAAGGCTTCTTTGAATAATTTGGAAATGCTCGAGTTTTGTCCTCGTTTCATGTCCTTTAAATTCTCATCATTATCGAACTTTTCTGCTAACTGAGGTGGTTCATTGAGATCTGATCATTCATCAAGGAGATGATTTTTGTATTCAGGTTCACACCTTTTCTTCATTTGACCAGAAATAATCAAGGCTTTTAAATCTTCCAGGGTTTTAATTTCTAACTCGTCCAACCACGACTGGAAGCAAGATTGTAGTTCAAAGGCAAAATCTTTCCATGTGCTTTCTGGAGCTTTCTTATGCGGTGAAAATAGAATGCGATATTTCACGGCATTCATTTTGAAGCGCTGAAGTAAAAGAGTTTTTACGTATTCAAAATCATGGATTTTGATTTCTGGCTCTCTGGCAAGTAATCTTCCTATTTCTGCAGGTAAGCTACTGATCAAATACGTCACCCAGAGGTCAGGAGGAACTTTCAAAATTTTGAACTGTCGTTCGCAGAGTGTGAGATATAGGGCCATATCACCATCTTTTTCAAATTGAATTAACATTCTTTGAAGATCGAAACTCGGGCAGATGTCATCAGAACTCTTTATGGATCCTATAGACGATTGTTCAGCTTGAATCTTTAGCTTCTCAAGTTCGAAACTACGTTCTTTTTCAAGTTGATCTCGTTGAAGAGTCTCCTCTGCTTTCCTTTCGGAAATGATAAAAGTGAGACAACTTTTGCAAAAGTTAGCATCATATGATGCACTTTTGATTATGAGGTCTTTGATATTTAAAAAGGTCATATCATCTGTGACTTCAATTCCAAGATCAGCTGCTAAAGCCTTTAGATCTTCTTTCGTACCTTAGGCGAAGAAAGACGTGGTTGCAGGAACAAAATTTCAACCAGAGAGGGAGGAAAAAGCAGAGCAAATGATTTTATTTTTCGATGAAAACAGGAACTGGTAAAGTTCTTAAAGTTTGTATCACACAAAACTGTCTTTAAATTATTATTTCACTGTAAAATTCTGTTACAGAGTTCTTTTACCATGAAAATTCAAATTTTAAAACATTATATTTGATAAGCAGAAAAAAATGGGCCCAAGTATTTTTACTCCTGAAATAAAAAGCATTTTTCTTTACCAAATTTTCATTTTATACTGATAGTCAATTAATATTATGAAACAAAACCGACAACTATAAAAAGCAATAGATATATGTATCAATATTCAGTAAGACATAAAAAATAGATAAAAGATTTTACTGAATACAGATAAAAAAATGAATTTAACATTCAATTTACTGACAGAAAATAAAAATCTACTCTCAATTTTTTTTTTCAGAAAGTATGAAACAGTTTGCTTTTTCTTTTAGTACAAAATTCACCTTAACTTCATATTCATTTAAAGAAAAACCCTCAGTATAAGCTTATAAAATATTTTTGTTTTATATCAAAGTAATAATGGTGAATTTTAAATCATAGTTAAATGCAGGATAGAAATATACATTAGAATATGCAATAAAATAACATATTATTAACATGCAAAATAACATATTATATTTTATGCAATAAAATAACAACAGTTTCAATATTTCTTTTAAATTCTTCTTTTCAAGCTGTTAGAAATCTGAAAATAAAATATAACTGATACATGAAAAAACAATGATAAAAATTCGATGTTAATCACTCTTTTCAAAAGGATTTTTTTTTCTTTCTTTATGGCTATGATTAACCGGAAACAAATTTTAAAAAAGATCCAAGTTGAAGGCAAACACTCGATGCGCAGAAATGAAATAATAAACTATCGCTTAAGCAGAATTTGACATTTGGCAGTGAGCCAAGAAAGAAAATGTATTCCAAAACGATACTAATAACTGAATTGCGTATTATAAAGAACTAAAAATTTCAACTTTCTGCTATTATAGCTCATTGTAAACTAAGTTTATAAACTAGATAAAATTAAAATCAACCTTTTATCCAGTATAAAAGTTCACAAAACTAAATTATTTTCAAAATTGAAATATATTTGTTTACACATCTATATTTGACAGCATTTCAATTCAGAACAATTTTCAAGTCGGATATTGTAAATTACAGCCATTAAGAATAGTATGACATGTGCAAATTCTTTTTGCTTCTGATTTTTCCAAGGTATAATACGAACAAAATTGAATAACAAGTGAAAATATATTTATATGTATATATAAAAATCGAAAGTGCGCAGAAAGGAATAAATGCATTTTAGTATAAATAAACACTCAGAATAAATGGTTTTTTTAATACAACTTCCGTTCTTGATGGAACATCAAAATAATTATACTTTAGAATAAACACAGGGTGTATTTCATTTTCAAAATATGCCTGAATGGCAAAATGATTCAATATTCAAAACTTTATCTAAGATGTTAAGTTTATCATTAGATATTAAGTTGAAAAAATACAATGTACTTAGATTTTAGCTTGCTTGATGAAGCTTTTTGACTCGAAAATCTCTCCGGTCCTTCAGGATTGGCAAATCATTAGTGAAGATGCTTGAAACACCATTTGGAGAGATGAGAGACTCGTGGTTAATTAAGTTAACTTTTGAAACTTAACGAGCGGGTATCGGGACCGAATTGGGCGCCATTATTTTTTGTAACCGAGTGTATCATCATTAAAGGATAAAAGTGAGACTATTACATTTATAATTATTTACTTACTTAAAACAAAGTTACAGAAACACACAATTACAAAAAACAATTAACATAAAAAATGATTAAGCAATTTAAGAAAAAAACGATTAACAGGGACATTTGACATAAAAAAGAGTCAACCTCACAGGGCAAGATCCACCGAGTCTCTGCCAGTTTATAGCATTGTCCGATAGGTGGCTTTTAACAGAGAGACGTGTTGAATTGTTATACGCCTGTATGTCGGCGTTACATGTTTAACTTAACGATTATTGTTCGTCTTTTAAATAAAAATGTGAAAGTTCAACTGTAATTAAAAACTTATTACACTTTTAACAAATTTAAAGTTCGTGTGAGATATTTGAATATTAAGTGAGTGCATTAAATATAAGTAAATTCCGTTTCCGCCAATGACTCTCAAAGTATGGATGTGGACTTTTCTAGGATGAGAGCAAATACCTTAGGAAAAAAAGTTAAAAAATGGAACTTATTGTTGAAAACAAACTTAAATAAAACATACTTCTTTATTTGAAAAAATACCGTTTTACCCTTTAAATTATGCTAGCATATGTTAATAACACCATAGCTTTGCTGTCAAATATATAAAATTCCAAAATTCTTCGATAAGAAATGAAATTTTACAAATATTCGTGAGAAGGAGAGCAGGTTAAAACCGATTTAGAAAGTTGGTTTCTAAATAGTAAAAGACCAGAACCACTGAATTACGGGTTCAACTCCTTGTTTCATAATGTATTCAGAGTGTATACAGTAATTTCTATTCAAACATATGACACTGCAAAATCATACAGCGAAATGCCGTTGCTTTATTATGTAAATGAGCTCTGTACTTGATCTGGGAAATGTAAAAAAAGTTCTGTTAGAAATTTGTAACAGTTCTTGTTTTGTAATGTAAGCAAGCTCTATTACCAGCGTAACTTGATTTGTTTTATATAGTAAACATAAGCTTTGCTTAACTGCTCTTTTTTATAAAGTTTTCAAATTTCGCTTTACAATGTATTCATCCTTAACACAGCTCAGCATTAGTTTCGAGAAGAAATGTGTTGGCCACAATGAAATCAAATAGTTTCAGTTTATGACTTGATGGAGGTTAGAGTCAAATAAAATAACAAAACCCTTCTTTAACGACGAACTTAAAGTGATCGAAGGGGAAGAATCAAAGACAATACAAGAAGGTTAAATCGGAAGCCATCGCTAGCCTTTTATTTTGACTACAAATAGATTACCAGCAAATGAGTACCTTCTTTTCTTTTTCTTTCCTTTCTTTTCCTCAGCTCCGCGTTTGAGATACAATCGAAGAAACGTGTCTCTTTGACAACCGTAGATTCAAGGGCTCATATAGGTGGAAAAAAGAAAGAAAATGCCGATGAACGGAACAATAAACTTTACAGTCCTTACTCTGCTTCTGTTTTGCATGGAAGCAGAAAAGTATGGCATCGATTCCTGAGGATATACCTCATCTGATTCCTGTATTCATAAGAATTTCGCTAATATGAAATCCTCTTATTCAGAAATTTGATTAATCCGATCTGGAGCTTGAAAGAAATGAAAAGAAAATAAGCAGAATGATATGACACGTATTCTTAGTTTTATTTTCCAAAGGAGTTCTGTATTACCAAGAAGCCACTAATGCGAATTTCGCTTATTCGTAAATCTAGTTAATCGGAAATGGAGCTTAAAGAAATGAAGAAATATATTTCAGTTTCAATTAAGAATCGATGCAGAAAGATGGCAAAATTGATTGAACCTATTTTCCAACTGAACTTCTGTATTTATTGAGAATTTTGTTAGAAGGAACCCATTCATTCGAAAATCTGATTGCCAATATTTTCAAACACAACGCCGCCCCGGCCGAAGCCATACAGAGGAAGCGATTGGCCACCGCGAAGCACCTCCGTGCTTCAAAAGAGACACATCTACATTTAGGGGTCTATTCTGGTACCCCCGGTTGGGTTGGGAGACGTCACTTTCCGTTGTTAACGTTTTCGGAAAAGTGACGTCTACTAGAACTAAAACAATAACACCAGAGACCGGCAGCCGACTCATTCGCATCAAATCCTTATTAGTATAATATAAAAATTTGAGAAAAACCTAGCCTAAAATTAAAAGTAGGAAAATATGTCATATTTTGAGCCACAAAATCAATTACGAACCAATTCAATTGTAAAGAGTCCTTGAATTGAATTATTTTCTTTGCATTGCTTTTGATCAATCTGTTTGTTTATCATCAGATTTTTAGACCTTTCCCCTTCCAGCCCGCCGGCCGTTTATGTCTCGCCTCATTCCAAATTTCAGAGCATTCTATCACGTGCCCAGCTGTTCCAAGTGCTTTGCCGAATATGTAGCGAGAATTCTCGGTAGAGAACCATATTTACTGACTTACATCTGATTAACCCTAGTTCAAAATTATAAATGAACGATTGCTACAGATTGTAAGGAAAATAGACGGATAAGGCGAATCACACAATAAAAGGGCGAATAGGGACTCTGAAGCAGGAAAAAATTATACAGCGGCAGTGGTCTCCCCTAGACTTCCTCGTGTACTACTTAATAAAGATTCGTCCCATTGCCGGCATTAGGCAGGTCCGGGACTGCCACGAGTACTCAGACTTTTATTGCCTTCGGAATCGCAGATAGCGGCGAGGCGAAAGGGTGACAATAGAAGCGAGAGTTTCTCTTTCTGAGTTATCGTGTCAACATATCCAGGGACAGACAGACTTCCCATTGACGGATTTCGTACAAACTTTGAAAAAAATCTACAAATTTGGCGCACAGATAACATTTCAAGTTCCATCCGTCTAGCTCAAACTGTTTTTGAGTTATTGAGTTCTCAGGCAAACAGACATAATTCCAAAATTTTGTTTTTTGGACTTGTGGAGGTCTTAAGAGTGGTGATACGTCAAAATCTCAAGGTCGAATTTTTTGACAATTACAATACCGTAAAACGGGGTTAGTTTGCCCCTAATTTTCATGACTACAGAAAAACTTTAGAGATTATATGCATATATTTCTCTGAAAAACAGACTTTTTATATTTTTTTCCCAGTTGAGTAATTACTAGAGAAATGTTTTTCAGCAAAATTTGGATCGTACAATAATTTAATAATAAATTATAATTTTTCGAAATTTTGGTGCGAAGTTACCTCATAAGTGGGGATTCTTTGCACTAGTAATTTTTTTATTACATTTAAATAACAAACTCACGGTGTACAATGTTATATATAAGATTCATTGAAAACCTGGGTGGAAATTTACAAGAAAAATTAATTTTATAAATGTACCTGATTATAATTAAAAATTTTACATTATTGTATTCTGTCAAATCAGGATGGTGTTTTAGAAATCATTTTATCCTAATATTGCCCAGTGTGTTATTAATATTTTTTGTCTATTACCACACTCTCTTAGTAAAATATGGGTTTATTATGATTTTAAAATCTACACTATTGACAGTTAAAACCGAAATCACTGAACTGGACTAACCTTCTCACTGGAGAAAATCAAGGGATTTCCAGGTTTCCTTGTATAAAGTAGCTTTCTTTCGTGAAAAACAGCTCGATTCGGGTACCAAAAAAGTATATATTTCTTTAAGAGTACACTAATCTTGTAAAATGTCATTAAAGCAAGCTTCTAGGGCGCCTGGAGAGAAATACATATACATATATATCGGAAGATGTTTACGGAGCTCCTAGCCCCCGTAGGGGCTTATCTCCAGTCTGGCTTCAGTTTTTGTTGACATTGCTTTTGGTAATATTTCATGAGCTGTTGTGTACATTTACATATAAGTCCCTAACTTCCTTTTATACACCCTGGGTATATCTGAAGCAAAAGCAAACATTGTTCTTATTATTATTCAATACAAAAATAAATTAAAAAACCAACTGGAGTTGCTTTGTACCGCAAATTTTCATGGTGCAAAGAAACCCTCTTTTTCGGCGCTAAGTTATTCCACGTCAGAAAAAAATTAATTACAACTTAACTAACAAATATAATTGACATTCTAAACGCAAAATGAAAACTAGGTTTATAATCTTTCACATTTAAATGCAGTTGCCTTTAGAAATGTTGTACTTTCTTTTCACTAGAGACAGATTTTCAGCCCTAAATTTTCGCTGAAAAACTGGCTGAATGTTTTCTCCCTTTTCTAACCTCTTGAATGATTATTATATGTGTTTAAGTAATGAAATACATTAGTCAATGTTGCCGAGAAACGAGAAAAAAATCTCAATCCCGTACATCTAATCAGTTGGTCTCTATTTCACCTTTCACAAAAATTTTATACTCGTGCAAAGCCAGCTCCATGAGTGCAAAGTAACCCCGTTTTACGGTATTTTCTCTTTGTATACTTCATATACGAGAATAAAATATATTTGGATATTTCGCTTGGGAATATCTGCTTTTAATAAAATATTCTTCAGATTTTTTTGTCAGGAAAAAAAAGCAAGTACATTACTTCAGCCATTTTTTGTGAGGTAAATGTTAAAGATAACCTCTGTAGATAGCTGAAACATCGATTTCGTCACTGTCTGTGAAAAATTATCGGCGTAAAACTTTTCTTCGTTCCTTCAGAATAAGGGCATAAAATAGCAACATTTATGTATGATGCAATAAATTTTGTGAAGGGAAAAATACTTGTTGAGTATTTTATAGTTCTTTGATGTAAAGAGGCATGATTTTTTTAAACTTGAATACAGGACTCTAGCTGGGATAGGGAGTGTGTAGTCAAACAAAATTCCTCCAGAAATATATATAAAAGAAGCAAAACATAATAGAAAAACAATAAAATGAAATAAAATAACAAACTTTCATATCAAATTCGAAAAGATATGAAAAACCGAATTGAAAGCATATCCGAGTAAAGATAAAAATGTGAATAGTAACAAATGGAAAAATATATCACAATTGCGTTTTTAATTTTAAGATTTATACTCTATCATTTTACGATTCTTATATACATATATATCAAAACATACAAGAAACAAAAGACAAAAATTCAAAAACATACAAGAAACAAAGAACAAAAAAAGGAGACAAATCCCGCCTATGATATTAATAAGTGCCTTTTTCTGCTAACGACGTACGAAGAACGTAAAAGTTTTGTCGCCATCCCTTCAAAAAGCACACAACAATTAAAAATGGAAAAATTCTGGAATAAAAGACAAATACAATGAAGATTATTTTAAAAAATCGAAAGGAAAAAAACCGAATACGTAAGACCTAGATTAAAAATAATACAGACATATTCACAAAAAAATAAAAGAGAAAAAAGGGTATATATATATAGTTAAATATTTTCCAAACAATTAAAATTCAATTAAAATTTTCAATATAAACACTTATCAAACTAATAATTAAAATTAAAAATAAAATAATGTTACTTTATTAATAATCATAAAAATACAGAAAGATAAATTAAAAACTAATGTATTAATAGTATTAGATTATTATTACTATGAAAAAGACAACCCAGAAATTGGAATTAAACAATCAAATGCTTATCAGCTTTGGGAACTGATATGTCGCATTAATCCGAATTTAAAGGCGCCAACCCTCCGCGAAAGCCAGTTGTTGGAGAAAACAAATAGTATGGGAGTAAATCTCCAAAATATTTCAAGATAAGAAATGAGAAAATATAACTAAATGCTTACCAATTACCTTAGCTATTGTAATGACATGAGCTATATACAAAATATAGTTCCGCATTTAAAGTGAAAATATTATTATTAAATTAGGTTATAGATACTATACTAAACATCATTAAAAAATCGAATTAAATTATAAATTTAAATTAAACTCATTATAATATATATATATAATTTTTTTTAAATAAATAAAATTAATAAAAATTTCCAGAGATAACCAAATAGTTATTGATTAAAAACTTTTCAAAAAAGCGGGAAGAGATAAAGAAGTATAAATTATATATTTTTCAATTACTTTGATTATTTTCCCTTAAAGCTGATTCACACAATTGATAATAATGGAATGAACATATTCAATACATTTTAAAAGATAGGAAGAAAAATCCTTCAGATGAAAACTTTTTAGAATTAACACTAATTAATATTTCTTTCAGCATACACTATTTACTTATAATTAAAAACTATGAAACCTCAAACACGAAGATGGAAAGTCGCCGCTATAATAAGCAAGTTCTTGGTTTCCCTGGCGTTACAATAACGGTGATAAGCCTGGTTAACGGTACCATCCTGGAATATTTCTCTATTTAGGATTAGGAATCGAAAATCGTCATGGTCGCTGCTAATCTAAAATGTAAAAATTCCTTTATTTTCCTCGAAAATTATCAAAAAACACTCAATGAATAATTCCTCTAAAGAAATAAAAAGCATGCAAAAATATTCGAATTGATTGTTGCATGAAGAATTTTTATTCACTATAAAAGAATTTTCAACTGCTATAAATTCTGGAAAATCGTTGAAAGTATAATTAACTGAGCAGATGTGTTAATTCTTTTAAAGCTGTCGCTATCTACTATAGTATATCTTAGTTTCATTGTATATTCATTAAGCTTGTAGCAAGTATCAGTTGTATAGTAAAATAAACATATTATTAAAATCAATGGTGGATTTCTTTCACAAAACCCATCATGCCTTAGGCGTATTTATTTGAACTTACTGAATGACGTAATATTACTCCAGCCTTTCAGCAAAACATCTGGAAGTTCACAGTTCACACCGCAGGCTGAATCTGTTAATTGTTTCTAGAAACCGAACACTTTCACGCCTTTGCGGTCAACTCAAAACTGGCCAAAATATGATTGTGACATGGCAGTTACGTTGGTAGAGAAAATTTTGGATAATCCAAAAACGTGCATTAGAAAAATTGCAGTATGCGCTTCAATCGAAACAAATTCGAATTATCGGCACATATCAATTTGACGTAAATGAATTAACCAATTACTGTTCTTCTTTTGGGATCTATAACAAATAAATATGGCAAAGCTATTGTAACGAAGACGGTATTTACATTTCTTGCGTAAAAAAAATGACATTTTTTTATTTGCTTACATTGCTAAAATATAGATAAAAAATAAATAATAACTCTGTTAGACATATTAGATCCGAAGCAATAACGTACTTATTGAAATTCTACATATCGATCGGAATCGGAAAGCTGAAAATTCTGAGGGAAAAAATTTATAAATTATTTAACAAAAATTATATTCTTTGTTAAAGGCTATGTGGTAAAAAAAAAAAAGAGTATTGAAACTATTTTAAAAATATATCATATATCTTGCAGATCCGTTCTCAAGGCCTAATTCTATTATTACACAAGACTCCTATACACAGGGTTACCTACAGATCCTTACCCCTTCCTTAATTTCCGGAAGGGCTACCTGGCGAAAAGCTGCGGAATTAACGTTTCTATCTCGAAAACGGTAAGATATAGGGGAAAAAATCAATTACAAAATTATTGAACATCATCGATTAAATACAAAAGACACCTTTTGGACATTTATGTTATAAATAGAACGCTTAAAACTTCATTTAGTTGTTCGCGATTTCCAACGCTGCTGCATGATGAAACGTGTTAGAAAGATAGAAAAAAAATTGATTATCGCAAGATATCTTTATTTTCGGGGTTCAAGCTGCTCTACTTCAACTATAATACACATTTGGACTCTTGAATTTCACGTTGAACACTTTTTAGCATATTAGGTGTCACGTTGGCTACTGGCGCAAGCATCAGTAATACTTCGTCGAAGGTCCTGCAGCGTTGGCAGAGAGGTTGCCTGCTGGTTGAGACGTCCCTTCAGGTTAAAGTCCATTAGACTCATTTTTGTCCCTAAGATAACATTTTCCCCTTTCGTCCCCATTTTGTGACGTCACAGTTTCGGAAATCGTGAACAAACAAATGTGCATTTCAAGTGTTCTATTCTTAGTATTAATGACCATAAAGTCTCTTTTTGTACTAAATCGATGATGCTCTACAATCTTGTATTTGACTTTTTCCCTATATCGTTCCGTTTTCTAGATAGGAATTCTAATTCTGCAGTTTGCCGCCAATTGGCGCCGTAAGCGAATCCATGGCGTTCCACTTATCCACTTTACTATACTTACGCACCACTTTTATGACTATCGTTGCAGTTGTTCTGAAGGTAAAGGGGGTGTACGGGACTTTAGAGGCCATCCTATATAATATTTTTATGGTTTTAAGCACCGAGGTTATTTTCTCACAAATTGGATGGAAATATTCTGTTTCCCAACAGCAGCTTTAATTCAGGGAAAAATAGAACTACATTGTTCCATGATTTTATTTGTTAGATGGGCAGCTTTTAAACTAAATGGATTAATGGAAACGAGTCCCGAAATTCTTAATTATTTTCAGATTTAAGGAAATAATGCATGAAGACCAATCTGTCCACTTTCCATGATTTCATGAAGCATTAATAAAAGACATTTAAAACACATAGGCAGTGTTTTATGAACAAGATATAAGCGTATATGTATTCTCCAATTTATCGTGATTATTCATGTAATACGAGTCTATGATGATTTGGTATTCCTATTTAAATGAAAAATGCATTGAATGAAAGGAACTTAGAAAATATGCCGCGAAGGAAACAGATGCAAGAGACGTGCAATGTGCAATTATTTTTAATACTGCAACAACTCAATCCATTTTTTCAATACTGTGACTAACCGCAATTGTATTGCCTTATGTAAATACAGTGAGGTTCAAGGGTGTAGTGGGACCAGAACGCCGTTCCAGAATTGCTTTTTTCCACGAGAAATAAATTAGAAAAATTGTGGAAACGTCTTTAAAACAGCGCTATTATTATCACTCAGGTTGCAACGTTCCGGCCCTGCTTTTAGAGCGTTCCGACACTGCTTATTTTGCGACTATATCCCTGGCGAGTTTGCTTGAAGATGGAGCCATTAGCCCTAATTCGTGCTCATGTTTCCTTTCGAGAGGGGTCATCAAGCGACTCAACAGCAATTGGGTTGAGTCGATCCTCCTGGGTTATGGAATGGAATTGTATTGAAGGAATGAATTGTCGTACAAACATATGTGAATGTCCCAAACTAGTAACAAAACAAATTTATTGTCTTAATATTTCTTAATTTCCTTATATAATTCCAGACATACATTTTGAATTAGAATACAACTAGTAATTTTCCCTAAAAATCTGTTCAACAGGTTTGTCTAGAATGCACAACTTTACACATAAAGCAATGTGTACGTTAGCTCATTTCTATATAAATTCGCGAACTTTACTTTGTTATAAAGTAACAATTCATCCTTTTATTAATAACGATTATATTTTCAAGCGTAAAATTGTCAATAGTTATCTAAATTGAACAAGTGTCTCCAATTATTTTTATTTGATTGGCAAAGAAAAGCGCTGCATTGCTCACTTAGAAAAAACACGAAGATTCGCGTTGCTTCAAGAAAGCAAAAGAAACAATAGCACACATCGAACAATGAACTTCCTTAACGTCCCAATATTTGTATTTTATGTATAAGAAAGAATATGATGGCGGGGAGAAAGAATGATTCAAAGAGAAATGCGACAGAGATTCTTAAACAGGCTTTTAACTTTATTTTTTGTTTCTATATTGGCACCCTATTGCGCAATACAAGCTGCAGACTTGTATTATAATGATTTGGGAGCAACAGTCTTAGAAAGTAAAAAAAAGCTTTTATTTGAATTTTTTCTTTACTTTTGAAAAAAATGGAAATAAACAGTATTGTCTGAATTTCTGCAAATTATTATATCGAACGAGGCAAATCTACTTCATTTTATATCTTCATAAAATCCCACCGATTGTTAAGCCTTATCGTAATTATCAGAACGAAAGCTGAAGCAAAGCTTGGTAATCATTCTGTAATGCAATAAATATACAACGCAAAATGCGAATATGTGAAATAAGAATGTGAATCGTTAAACAGTACTGATCTTAATTTAGATCGGTGGTTTTTAACCTCTAAATTGTGGTTCCGAGCGTCACTCGTGCATCTAATAATAATTTTCCAGATAATAAGCCAAGAAATTAAATCATTCACAGGCATTATAATTTGAAACAAAATGACATGGAATCCATAAACTTCTCAAGTGTCCCATAAACTCTTAGGGGTCTATTCTGGTACCCCCGGTTTAAGGATTTAGTTCCGCACGTTAACAACGGAACCCAACCCAACTGGGGGTACCAGGAATAGTTAGACAGACCCCTTAGTCGAATCAATGCGAAAACACCTTTCGAAAATAGAGTGCGTCATCTGATTAGTTAGAAGAGAAAATTACATATTTGAGGTTTTAAATTAGTCGTCAGGACCGTGAAATGAATCTTGGAGAAAAGCATTTTGGATAATGAATATCCTGACATTACTTTCTTCTGTTAAATTTTTCTACTCTTGTGACCAAAACTAACAATGGACATCATTTTATTTAAACCATTTCATTGAAACTTACCGAATATTTAAATCATATTGAAGCGCAGTTTATTTATTATTAACTAATACTTGATTTTCCAGATTTATTTCCTATTTTGAGATTTGAACTGTTTTAGAATGAAAGGTAAAATCTTTATGTAAGCTTTATCTGAGATGACTAAGATTATGATTCAATCCCTTTTTGAAAAACCGTGGGACTCAATATTCTATTAAATTTAAATTTAGTGTTAATGAAATCATTCCATGTTATCTAATACAAACCTGCTTAAAAATAAGCATAATTAGGTAGATTCTGTTGACGACTTCCAGACACTAGAATACAACAGGGACAATGGTTTATAGAAAGCAACAATAACTTCCAGACACAAGAATGCAACAGAGACAATGGTTTACAGAAAAAAAAAGATTACTTTTATATATAACAAATCACTTTATCGAGTGCAGCAGGTCAGCTAAAATGCGACTGACAAAGTACCTACTGAGAACTCTAATAAATGGAATGGTTTG
>BGPR01016138.1:0-35230 GCA_013235015.1 Araneus ventricosus
TGAAATTTCAAGGAAGCTGAAAAACTTTTAGGATGAAATTTCAAGGAGTAAAATATGTGAATGTTGTTCTGCTTCCTAGTAAATATTGGGCAATGAATTTTACAAAAGAGATAAAGTTTTGTACAATTTCGGTTAAGGTTTTAAATAGAAAAACTCTAGACACCTTAAATAATTGCATCTGCTTACACTATTACCAAAGGGCAAAACATCCAAATATTAATAATGAATTAAAATTTAACCATTGCTATACTATTGTACCTGTATAAATTAGATCAAGACTTAAGAGACAGTATTACTATTTTCGGGCAGTTATAAATTATTACGTCAAAGACTATTCAAATCATATTCTAACAGTGAAATTCTATGAACTACAAATAATTTATATTATGTGTTTAGTTTCTTTTATATTTTAAAGCTATAATGGATTAGCTTATAACTCGATTTAGAATCTAATGCAGCAAACTTTTCTTACCTTCTGTTAATTTCATTAGAGAAAAAAGTTTTACATTAGAAATAATCAAGTAAATTATGTATATTTGTCATGATAAATAAATGAATAGAATTTGAATACTTTTGAAAGTTCTGACAAAAGAACCCTTATAAACCACTCAATATCACACAAGGCTGACAAAAGTGAAAAGAAAAAAATGTGTAAACTCTGTTTACTTTACCCTAATACAAGACTTTAATTAAAACAAAGAAGCAAACAGAACGAAAATATTTGTAGCGAAAAAACACCTTCTTAAATGAGAAGTGTTCGCTGTTCAAAAGGAATTTTCTTTCTAGTTAGATAAACGAAAACTCATCTTTTTGATGGATAAGATATAAAAAATCTTTCAATGATAACTAAGCAATGTTGAAATCCTTAATACAATAAAACAACACTAACAGAAAGCCGGGTTATCCGAAATGACTCTAAAAACGCAAATACAAAAAAACTCATACTGTACTACAGGAAAATAAACACGAAGGCTGTATTTTTTTCCTCCATATCCCCACTTTTTTCTTTTAAGCCACCCCAAGAAGTTACTTATTAATTTTGGAATGCGAAAATCAAAATTAAGTGATATTGACAATATTAATTAAGATGTTATTGGTTACCTGTGCCTGTCAAGCTCATTCCGCCGAACTGGCCGGTGTGAATACGGAGTGTTAACTTTCAAAAAGCCTACAAGGAGAGTTTTGAAATCAAAACATTTTAGAATTACATACTGCAATTAGACACAAAATAGTAATAGAGGTCCACGGTTTAACCGAAAAGATCGTTTTCCGAAATGGCTTTCCCCTCCTTTGGTTCTATTAACAGGGGTTGTTGAGTATTTAGTCTTACCATTTTATCTAAATCATATTCACTGTAATGAAGCAATAAAAATTTTTTAGACCCTGTCATAATAATCAAGTGTCCCATTCATTCGTAAATTATTTCTTTTGTTACCAATATTCAAGTTCTGTCCCGTAAACACAATATTAAAAATTTATATTTAAAGCAAAATATAAAATTCAATTTTTATGCAACTGTAAATACATCGACCTTACAAAAATATATCTTTATTGACTATTTTTTATACAATCACAGGAAAGAAACTTGTATGGATATTAAAATTCATGGATCAATTGTAATTCTTATTTTTTAGAATATTAAGTTTCTTAAAAAAATGTATACAGAATTAGACTGCTTTCCTTAAAGAGGCACATGACAATAATCTAATAATTTATGAGTAAGGATTAATTTATCATTCTTGCACGTGGGGCAGATGTCTGGGACAAGGAAATAATGTTCCTTGATTCAAAGCGCAAATTTCTGGGGTCTTACTTTTTGTTACGCTTACATTTCTTTTCGTTTTAATGCTTTGATTTTAAGACTTTTCATTGTTATTTCAGAATATTTTCCTCTCCTTTTAAGAAGATAAATTCCTCTAACTCTTGAATGTGCCAGTTTAAATTTTTAAAAACTAGTATATAAAAGTGATTTCATCTTTTTTAAAATTAAATTATTTTATTGCTTTTCACATCAGTCTACATGTAACAACAAATTCCTCAGACTAAGATTAAAGGAAACTCTGTAAAAATGAGCTGAAATTAATTGAACGTAAACTAAGTTTAAAAGATTTATGTCTCAATCGGTAACGGGCTAGTTATTTTCACAACAGCATTAAAACCGTAACTAAAGTATTGAAGCTATATAGCATTACAAAGGCTTTACTACTTAAATACGAATTTAGTGTCTAGACTGTAAATGATCTAAAGAGAAAGCCAAATTCTTTTAAATTAATACTCAAAAAGTAAACCAACAAAAATTGCTTTGCTGCACTTAAAATAATTAGAACGTAAATATAAATAAAAAAAAATGAAGTAATGAATATTTTGTTTTATTGTAATCGTAGAAGAATATTGTTAGAAATTATTTTTATATATTTCTAATACCAAAGGGGAAGACGGTAAACAAATTAATTAATTAATTATATAACAAAAGTGGTATGAACTTTGAAATTGCTTTTAATTCGATACTAATTAAAAATATTATTTAAGTTGTGAAAAAGAATTGTTCCGAAATCATCAGCTTCAAACAACTAAACTCTAAATTTAACAATGCTTAAAACAATTAATACATTTAAGAGACTCTTATCATTTTTTATTAGTATATCGTAATTTTAATTAGTGTAGCACATAAGTACTTGAAAGATGTAAGAATTGATTATGAAATTTCAGCTTTTCTTATTAGAGTTATCTATTTAGCATGCATAGGAACATGACATATCGCTTCGATTCTATCGCGGAGAAATGTTTTGGAATGGAAACTATATGTTTCCCTACTTTTTTCTACTTCAACTATTTTCTGAAAAAAAAATAATTCAACTTCGAAACAAGGTTGTATTCTATCCGATACTTCTGAACTATTTCCATGGTTGAGAGAATATACTATTGGATAGAAAACAACATTACCTAACGGCTGTTTTCTACAAAAAATATTTTTTTAAAATGTTTTGGAACTTTCTGTTCAATACAATAATATTTTGAGAAGTTTGAATAATAAATACTTTGTTATATCCATCAATAGCATCACATTCTTCACACTTTTGACTGGCTAATAAAGAGTCGGAGCTTTTAGATATTCTTATTTAAGATTTCTTTAACACCAAATATCATCATTTAATCTTATTGATTCAGAATAATTATAAAATCCTTTTCGAAACTAAATATCATGCTTAATAATTTTATGAGCTAATGCGACATTGAATTTTTTCTAGAAATAGCATATTTTAAATAAAGATAAACTATTTGCAGATAAATCAAAATCAAGTTTAAGTCCTTGTGAATTTTAAAGTTACTCGACGGAATGGGTGTTATTCGTTTAATGTAGACTACAGTTAAAATTAAAAATTGTAGCTAACGTAATATTTTCAATTTGAATTCTTCAAAACATATTCTATATCTCAATTTAGAATTAAGAAAAACATTATAATTAACAAACGCTCAATTTTAAAATACTGCAAACAATGTCGAAGTGGCAACCAACAGCAGAAAACAGAAAAAATCATATATTTGTATTATATGCACAAAAAACATATTTATTTTAAGAGAGTCAAGAGATTTGTTGGCGAAGGGAGCAGTTGTCCCCAATTGAAAAAATATTTTTTTCACTTATAGCTGCCTAAACTACTAATTATAAAAAGGCAAAAGCGTCCGGGAAAACTAGCTAATTTTTTAACTAAACTTTTAAATTTGGTTGCTACCCCTTATATTCAGGGGTACTTTTAGGTGTGTATAAATTTTTTGTCCCCCTCCCATTTTTACCACCCAATTATTACTACTGTGCACAAATACATGTTCTTTCAAGATATAAAGACATACACATTTTTAAAATATTTTATGTTTACCTATTATTGCGTGATATGATTTAAGTCACGATTGTAAATGCTGGTAGATCCTCAGCTAACGGCGCCTTATTTGGATTTGTTAACAACACTTTAATCATTAATAATTAATTTATAATCTTTAATCTTATTCGCATATTCCATTACTAATTAATTTCCGCGTAGATCACTATCGATTATCTAAATTAAACAATTTCTATTTTCTCATTATCAAGTGATTATATTTATAATATGTCATAAAAATCCGCATGGCTTTTAAAATAATACATATTGATTTCATGACGCATTGGAAATAATGTACATTCATTTTGTTAAATAAATACAATGTTGCTATATGTGCTTTCTTCATTATCATTTAAACACCATTAATGCACTACACGCACAAGGAATATTTTCATACCTATTCAATATTAAAATATAAATGCAATGTCGAACAAACTGGATTAGTTTGATATAAGGACTTTTCGGCAATCCCCCCCTTTCCATAAAATAGGAGTGCAAATCTGTTAAAATAACTAACAGAACATAATATTGACTGTCATAAACACTTTATTCATTAGAGCTTTATCCTCAAATCTCTGAGGAAGGAACTTAGATACATCAAGCAGTCAATTTTAATTCCTGAAAAACTGCCATTGCAAGAGCTCTGGTCTCGCTGCTGCTCTTGACTTCTGCCTTCCCAAATATGATAATCTGTCATCCGCATCGACTTCGAGAAGCTCTCTTCCAACCTTTCTCAATTTCTACCAAACTTGTTGGCTCTTTGCCCTCTCGTAAATTTAGGGAGAGATGGTTACTATCTTCCGTTAAAATAACTAACAGAATATAACATTGACAGTCATAAACATTTTTTTCATTAGAGCTTTATCCTCAAATCTCTGAGGAAGGAACTTAGATACACCAAGCAGTCAACTTTAATTACTTACTTACCATGCCTGTTTTCTTCACATTTTTCCCTCAGTAAAACATATGGCACAACAATATGTCCTTGAAAAGGAACATGTAGCAGCGTACAAAGCAGCTACCTATAAATAGCAGTGGCAGTTGTTGTAACTAGAGCTCAGGAATGTCGCCTGGTGGCGCTGCGCGCTGTTCCAGGTTACTACATTACACTGCAACTCTCGTTCTGATGGCTTCTTGTATTTTATACTGTATTTGCCTTGTGCTTAGTGCGTTATGTGTTAATCTTCTATGTTTACACCAATAAATTTTATGTGGCTTACGATTGGAGCATGTCTAACATGTTGCCTACGAGTACTTTACTGACAAGTAAGCGAACCAAATGAAATTAATACGAATTGTGTATTTGCGAAGTTTGAATAGCAGTATCATTCCATATCAGAATTGCCCGGCATGATGCTTATCCAGCACAACAATATTTGTGAAAAAAATATCATAAATTCACCAATCACTTGTTCTTCCTATGATACTTATCTTATTGTGGAAGATTCCCTTTTAACTGCTCTGTTATGTACAAAAATAGAATAGAAGTTCATGGACAACAAAATATAATATGACTATAAGATCACTTGATATGCAAGGAGAAATAAAAACATCCTCTGAAATTTATCTTGTCTATGTTGTCTGAATTTTTTGTTATGCAATCAATAATTTTAGGAGAGGATGATGATTTCCAAGTTGTATTATACTTTTCCTGATGGGACACGTTTAACGCGCTTAACGGTATATCCTATTTGGACACAAGTTTAATATATTCTGAATTTCTTGCTATATTTCTTTTTCGTTTATGAATTATTCTGTTAAGTAGAAAGACTATACCTAATAAGTAATATAATACCATGCCACCAACAGTGAAGTTTGTTCTTTTCAGCGAAAAATGAATTTCAAACATATTCCTTTTTGAATTCTTTTATTAAATTTTCTTCAATACCTTTACCAAACTATTCCTAATTTTATATACAAATTTCATCTAATAGAATTAATGTACACAAAAAATAATTCCAAAATCTTGTCATACATGAAAAAATGCAAATGACAATATTTTTATGTTCTGCTTGTCATACAGCTTTATGTCACTCAGCCTTTTATTGGCCTTATATTTCTATTCAAAATCCTGTCGATATAATATTTCAAACCATGCAATTTTCTAAAATTGCCCCACTAGGTGGCAGTAGTCATCAATCCATACCATAGACCAGCAATATGACTCAATTGTATTTTTGTTCAAAAAATATTCAGAATTCCAAAAGTATAGATTCAACAAACATTTCAACAAAAATTCAGTGTCCTAACAAATATTCCCAAAGGATTTTTGTTTCTCTTCACATATCTCAATACATATATTGCAACCCTATCCATCTCCTTAGTTCCAAAAAAATAATATATATTTGTTTCCACGTTTATCCGGTTTTGCAAAGCAAAGAACTCTTCAAACATCTATTTAACTCCCCTTTGTGCATTCTAGATCAGTTAAATATCGTTCTCAAACTGCTCTCTAAAACTCAATTTTATGTTTCCAACCTTAAATCAACGGCCATCTTATTTTTCAAAGTGTTGCTAAAACCAACCAGCAGTAACATTTGTTTCCAATTCGGCAGCAGTTACCCTATGCTATTTTAAATCGGTATTTCTTAACAGTTTATGGGGAGTGCTTTGAAATTCTTCAACCGAGATAAAAAGTACACAACTAAAAACTATAATCTAGTGAAAAAAAAGTTAAAGCAATTCCGGTCTTATGAGAGAAGGAAAAGATAAATCAATATCAGATTGTAGGAGAGTCTGCGTGCCATTGATTTTCGTACATTTCCAGCAATCATTTGAAGGGCTTCATTCAAGGGACTGCTGCAAACCCATCCGTGCGCGTAACAATTACGACATCTTACAACAACGCATTTAAGAAAAATTCAGGGGTTTCATAGGATATCGATAACTGGCAATTTTTTTTGAATACCCTCCGAGACTTGGGGGAGGGTGAAATGTAGGAGAAATGGGGTTTGATGCTTGCACACATTTATGCTTTCAAAACTTTAGGAAAAGAACTCATATATCATGTTCTACTTCAATTCCAAAGGCCTTCCCCTATCATCTAATATGCTCCCCTAAATGCACACTTCTCGTATTAGCTGGGAGGGTGGAAGTTACAAGATATTTACAGGCCATTTGATGTACGAAAAATAAATATAGCTCCACTGCAAATGTTTAAAAATATTTGCGTCCGTGCATCTATATTTTATATTAAATTTTAGGAATTTCTACTCTACTCTGTATTATTTATCTTCTCACTTTTTGTATATTTTATTCTTATATTCATTGCGAAACTGATTTTAATTAATAATTTTATTAAAATATAATTATTTTCTAATAATTCAACAAGCATGAAAAAAACAATTCCATTTTCGTATATAAAATCTTTCAGTAATTACTGCACAAACTAATAAAATTTTTTAAACCAATCAGTAAATATCGTTAAGAACAAGAAATTATTACTAATACAAGAATTATAATCTTAAGAGTATTTTTCGTTGATTGTAAAGCTTCTTAGATAGATTATATTATTCCTATAAACAAATAATAGATAAAACTTCAACACGAAAAATTTTTAGACAGCATTTCTTTTTTATTTTGGTTAATTTTTTCGTAAAATTCCATCAACAAATCTCTACTTTAAAACGTTTTCAATATTAAAATCTACAATATTTCTTTATTTGTAAAAATATTAGAAAACATTTTTCAGTTCAAGGATATACATTAACTGGGGAATGAAAACACACAGGAAGCTTAATAGTAGTACAAACCATTTCTGTTATGTGCTTCTGAACTCCCTTGGCGTCTGTATCGATGTAACAGGTTGAGAACAGCTTGTTGTATTTGTAGTACAACTTCTGTTGTACAACAAACATTTCATTGTGTATTTTTGCAGTAAGTTCATTTTTGTGTATCTTCCATATATATTACAAACATTGTCCTTTATTAATGTTAAAAGTCATCACTGGGTATCTTTATCTCAATAAAAGTCTTTACTAAAGATCTTAGAATATTTTCATTGGAAACAATAAAAATGGAAAATTTATATATGTCTGATTATAACTTTGAAACGAAAATTAAAAATGTTTTTTATGCATAAGTACAACAAACGTAGTAATATAAAAATATATTTTATTTAGAAATTAGGTCCATAAAATAGAATAATTAAAATAATTTAAAGTAAGAAAGCATTAATCGTTATTATATGCTCGATAACGTAGTATTAGATATTCAGCCCAAACATTTGATCTTAATTCACAAATTATACCTCCTGAGGTGATTTGCTTTAAGAATAAAATGTGTATAAATTTTAAGCAAATTTAAAAACAAATCAGCTTATAATATTTAATTTTCATTATTTCTACGCTTTAGACTGTTTAGGAACATTAAATCATTTTTTTCAAAGTGCATAAAAAATGTAAAAGAAAACCTTAAATTTTTATAAAATAAATAATTTTAGATCCCATTATTTTTTTTTCTGCAACGTACAAGTATTCGAAGCCTTAAAAATTCTCCTCCTTTCCTGAGTAGCATTACAAATGTTCAGAAAATACCATATCAAATACTAAATTCTCTTACCGTTACCGCCTTTTTTTGAATCTTTTCACATCAGTAACTATTACATCCAGAAGTTATTCTTCCTTTTCTTTCGAATACTAAATTTTTTTCCATAGTCAAACACGCCCAATAGGAGTTGGAATCAGAGATCACATGGAGCATGTGTCAATCCGAAATCCAAATTGAATATCCAACATTGAAGTTCTACCAAGCATGCATATCAAACACTAGCCATACATACAGGACAGATGCTTGTATTACGTCTTTTCGATATTCAGCATGCGTCATTTTCCTCCGGAATGCGATCAACCAAACTTGCATGAGGAAAAATTCCTGGGGCAAGCGCACCCCAGTGAAGAAAAATCTTTTCATCCAAATCTAATACCTCATTTTTCAGCAAGCCTCCATATTTTACTTTGCTTTTTTTCCGCCTTCCGCTGCATTTGACGGCGGTGATTGACCGAGAGGTATTATGACCCTTTTTTCTACAGCGGAGGGTCTTTTTTGTAAAATTTCGATTGGTTATATTGTCGGGGGAACGCACCGAGGGGGAGGAAGGACAGTAAAAAAACATTGCATCTTCTTATAATACAATGTACCATGCACGACTAGCCAACTAAGTTGGATAAATCTTCTTTTGATCATTAATGTAAAGTAAAAACAAAGAGATACTTGAATTATTTCATTTTTAAACGTTTAGGAAATCTCTATTTCTCGTAAATATTCCAGCAAACAAAAATGAAAAATTTAAGACAACTTTATTCATTTCAAGAGATTTTGACGGACATGCTGATGAAAAAACATAAAACGTCTTAAGGTATCCGACTGTGTTCGGAAACATTTTTTTGAAAAATAAGTTGTATATATTTTTTAATGTTATATTTCAACTGAATATGTTTTAAAACTATGAAAATATTGTAAAATTAGGCTTTCAAAATAATATTTTTTTTAAAAAAATTGAGAAATTTGCAGAAAAATGACTAAAATATTTGTCTTACGCTAACAGCCATAGACAAAATCATATTCTAAATATACATAAATCCTTGTATGAATACATTTTTATGACAGTTATCTGTGTTATGCTCTAAAATATTTCTTGTACTTCAAAATAGTTTTGAGATATAGCTGAACATAGTTACTAAACTGGTAATTTTTCATAAAATATGCTTTTCGTTTATATTTACGCACTTAACAATAATATTTGATTTTAAAATTGACCTTAGTTCTTAGAGGAAAACATCAAGCATATTACAGAAAACAGTCTCGGCAAATTTCATATCAATACTTGAATAACGTTTTGAGAAATCATTGTTACGGCCGACATTTTTTCTCAAAAATATCATATCACAGAAAACGCATTTAAAGTTTTCATGCAACATAAAATAATGCTTACAGTTCGGTTATAAAACAACTGTGACTCCATTTGTAATTCACGTAGAGTAAAAATTGAGACAGTTTTAGAAAGCTGATTAAACGGGCTACAAAATTAAATCATAAAATTTTTTTTTGATAATTTCATCAAAAACGACGATTTTAAACCAGTCGGATACATTAACTCTTTATACCCGAGGCGACTTTTTTCCTCTAGCTCCTTTAAAACCGGGACTTTTTGAGAGGAAGCGACATGAATTGAACTCTCCCAACATAGGTGGTCATTTACCCCAACCCTTGACTGTGGTCGGCAGGGATAATTATATCCCCTACCGAGTTTATCTATTAAGCAATCTCAGAACCCCACCTCCCCTCAAAAGAAACTAACCGCCTCAGACCGGCTTTTTTCACTGTTAAGGGGGAATTTTTAGACCCAACGGGACCGCCTCGCTCGATCTGAGATGGTTAAATTTCTTCTACACTGTAAAAAATATCCGTTTTTCTCCCGGACGTTTTCCGTATATTTGGCGGTTTAAAGCTGTTTTGTTGACAAAACGGTTTTTCACCGTTTTCCGCTCCAGCCATAAACGGTTTAAAACCGTCAGTTGAAATTCTATTTTTCGCCATACGGTATTGCTTTCCGTATGATAACTTTCCCTTTTCTTAAATGTAATTTTATTGCATTCATTTCATGTTTTTAATAGGATTCCATCTCCGCTATTGTTTACACATGTTGCAGTAACCTGTTGTCACTCATGAAAGCTAACCTTAAAACACGTGTTCTGGCAATAATTGATTTTTACACCACTAGGCGGCGCCACTAGAGCTATAGTGACTTTAAAACTCAAATAGATTATTTTTACTTCATTTTATGAAGTCTCCGGTGGTCTAGTGGTTAGAGCGACTGCTTTTTATTTCTATGAACGCGGTTTCGATCCCCGGCTCGGAGGAGTTAGAATTTTTGTCACCATCTTGCATCGAAATCGTCCAAGTAAGTTCAATTAAGAATTATATTAATTAAACTAATTGAAATTAATAATTAAGCCTTGATTAATTAATATTCCTAACTGATAATACACATCCGCACATTTCAACTCGAACAGAAGGAGAAAACAACTCAACTCAGTCGGTGACGTCACTTACTTCGATGACTTAATTTTTACGGAGAAAACTTAATTTCATACGGTAAAAAACCGTTGTGACTACGGATTTACTTCGTAACTTTTACGGGAAAAACTTGTTCCTGTATGGTAAAAAACCGTTGTGCCTACGGATTTACTTCGTAACTTTTATGGTTTTGCACAACCAACCCAGCTGCCAGTTTAAAACCGTAAATTTTACGGGATTTTTTTTACAGTGTATAATGAATCTTTATAGATATAGATTTCAATTAATTCACTAGGTCTAATATTTTTATTCCTTTAATTTCGATTTGGCGAAATATAAATTATGTCATTCTTTGCTGAAATCACTAATAAAATTCATCTTTGTTGCTTTCCAAAATTTCACAATACATAATCTTCATGAAAACGTTTTTGAATAAAAGCTTAATTGCGAGGTAAGTTATGAAGCAATTTCCTATCAAATTTTACCAGAAGATGAAGGATATGACGTCGCTGTGTAGCAAAAGGCAAATTCTAGGTTAATGTCTGAACATACGTGCAGTGATGTGATCGAGACGTAAAAGTGAAATGACTCGGTAGTAGCGAATTTTATTCAATAAACGTTTAGAAATTTTAGCCGTTTTTGCTCACTTAAACCATACGCAATTCATAACTTTTCTTATGAGTACTATCATGGCATTTGTTAACGAATGTCGAATAGCGAACGCATTGCAGTATTCACACTCAGGTGGAAACTTTGCTTTGAGAAATTTCGTGTGTGATCACCTATAGTAAAACTTTTTTTTATTCTGAATGTTTTGATGGTGCTTTTTTTTGGCAATATTTGTAATTCTGAAGCTGCCATAAATTTTTAAAGTTTCACGACGTGCTAAATAATGCCTTTACGTTTCAAATACGTATATATTATGCAATTTTTGTGATTTTTTCCTCATTGATATTGTTTTCAGAAGTAATTCTCAAAGAAATTAATGCCCACCCAATAACAGAGTTTTTAAAGTTCATTCTAGAAAAATTCAAATGCTTTAGAAATCCAGTTATCCAAACAAATTGATATAAAACGTACCACGTTTTGTCAAACGGCCGTTTTCCATTGGCACTTTCAGTATGTCGTTGAAGTGTTAGTCCATTTAGTGTTAAAATGCCGTTAGATCACATTTGAGGTATAAACAGGTACTATGGTTATTCAAAATAAACTTACATAAAGAGCCATTTGAGCACTATACATCTATTGTTAAATAAAGTATTTACTCAACTGATTGCTATTATTCGGAATTATTGAAATATAAAACTAAATATTATAAAATAAAAATATTTTCCCTAATAAAATCATAGAATAAGTTAATTAAAACACAATTAAACTTATATAAAGAAAGTGGAAAATAAATCTAGGACTAATTCATTTAATTTTCTAGAATTACTTACTTCGAATACATAAATTTAAAACACATTTTTAAAAAATAACAGTTACCGCTAAGGTTTTAACTTTCCTATTAGAATTAAAATTCTAAAAATATTCATTCATTCTAATTCATTTCTAAAAATATTCTAGTTATTTTTAACAAGTGTGTTGATTAATTTAAACCCTAGATCCTTTCAAGAAGAATTTGGATTGTATAACGATGTTTGCCTTGGCACAATATCCTTCGAGCGGTGGCTTTAATTGCTTCCCTTGATAAGCAAGAATTTTGCGTTAATTTAAAGTAGGACATCTCTGATTAATTAATATCCTTTAAAATTAATGGTTCCACCAGAATATAAGGTGCTCCACATTTTCTAGTTTGCTTAAGTTCTTTCTTTACTTGATCATTACTACCAGTTTTAGCTTCTTTTTTCAACTGAACAAGCTTGTTGAAATTGGGGCACTTAATTTTTTTCACCCCGTAGTTTCTTGTCAATCTGGTGTTGCCTGGAGGAATATCGTTAAAACTCTCGTTAACTATGCTGCATATTTCATTTTATAATTTTGGAAAGCTTCTTTTATTTTGAAACAATCGATTATTAAATACTTTGGTTTTAATTAGGTGAGAAACTGTGTTTTAAATAAAATTCATTTATGGACAGCATGAGGAAAACACAAAATTATCAAAATATCATTTAAATTTGATTTTTTATGTGTAATTAAAATAATGATTAATACAAACCTGCAATTTTCGACAAAATCTTGCCACTTTTACACCGATGAATGCCTTAATTCTTTTCAACTGTATTTCATCTTATTTCCGCCCAAAAATTATCCTGTATTATATAAAATATTCATAAAATGCAAGACATTGCATTGTGACTCGCTTATGGTAAATAAATATCCTATATGATAAAAATCTGATAGAAAGCAAGACATTTTACTGTGAATTGTTTATGGTAAAAAAATTCTATATGATTGATATTTTAATCTTCGAACAGTAATATTGAATTTAGTGAAAGTAGAATATCTTGTATATCCATGTATACTATAAATTAAATACATTATATAAATTACATTTCGACAATATCCATTCGAAGATTCAAGTTTAAAAAATATCAGTTTGTGCTAAAATACTCATCATTCAGATTCTTATAGAGTGCAACCGAAATTCACCTACCTGGAATGACGATATCCTTATGGATCTTAACGGTATTTAACTGGATTTTTTACACAGGGTGCCCACTAAAGATACTTTTCTTATGAGTACTATCATGTCATTTGTTAACGAATGTAAAATAGCGAACACATTGCAATATTCACACTCAGGTGGAAGCTCTGCTTTGAGAAATTTCATGTGCTTATAGCGATCACTTATAGTAAAACTTTTTTCTATTCTGAATGTTTTGATGGTGCTGTTTTTCGTAATATTTGTAGTTCTGAAGCTGCCATAAATTGTAAAGTTTCACGACGTGCTAATTAATGCCTTTACGTTTCAAATACGTATATATGTTGTACGTATATATGATGCAATTTTTGTGATTTTGTCCTCATGGATATTGTCTTTAGAAATAATTCATTGCATTGTCACTCGCTTATGGTAAATAAATATCCTATATGATAAAAATCTGATAGAAAGCAAGACATTTTACTGTGAATTGTTTATGGTAAAAAAATTATATATGATTGATATTTTAATCTTCGAACAGTAATATTGAATTTAGTGAAAGTAGAATATCTTGAATATAAATGTGTACTATAAATTAAATACATTATATAAATTACATTTCGACAATATCCATTCGAAGATTCAAGTTTAAAAAATATCAGTTTGTGCTAAAATACTCATCATTCAGATTCTTATAGAGTGCAACCGAAATTCACCCAGCTTGAATGACGATATCCTTATGGATCTTAACGGTATTTAACTGGATTTTTTACACAGGATGTCCACTAAAGCTACTTATTCCCCCCCCCCCTTTAATTTCAGAACAACTGCAGTTATGGTCGCAAAAGTGGTGTCTAGGTATATAAAAGTGGATATACGCTACGCTATGAGACCACTTATATCGCCACATGGAGACAAACTGCGGAATTAGAGTTCCTATCTCCAAAAGGGTACAATGTACTGGGAACATGCGGGAAAATTTGCGATTTTTTAAGAAATCTTTATATCTTTCCAAATGTTCGCTCTATTTTCACGAAAATACATGCAAATATCGCGGACATCAAACAAAACCATTGATGAAAGTTGTAAATAGTTATAAATTTTCTGTGAAACGGGGTGAGAATTAAACCTTTTTCGGGACTGCGGTAGCCTAGTTGTTGATTCTCAATTTCGGGACTGGAAGGTTCCAGGTTCGAATCCCGATTCCAGTGAAGATCCGCCATGTATGGGGCCAGATACATGTTAAATCATACTTAGTGGTCAGACGTCCTGTAGTTGGCTGGTGTGAAAATTTCGGGACGAGTACTAGCTGAGGTGATGTCCTATTCATGTGACCATGAATAAAAATTACAAGATTCGTCCAAAAACAGACCTCGTGTTGCTTCAAATGGGACGTTAAAATATAACTCACTCATTGACTAAATTATTCTCTTATGAGTCAATTTCTGGCTCTTCCCCTAAATTCCCTCGTGACCTAATCTTCAATGTAAATTGTGAATTAGAGTCTCTACTTTACAGGGTCAAAGGCCAAAGAAAATTTATAGAGCCTTTCGAGAGAGTTTTGAAAAAAATTTCCAAATCCTAAACGGTTCAGATTGTTCTGACACCTATCTGTTTGTGCGCACAGTTGACATCCAATGATGAAGTCGAACACACTTAGTCATTAGAGTAAAAATGATAGAACGACTGGGAAACTGCATGCACAAATCTGTGACATGCATTCAGTAACGAAAGCATGCAATCGTATAAGTGAGTTTTACTAACATATTATGCAGATCAGGAGTTGGATTGCCGAGCCTGTTTAAAGGAATACGTGGCACGACGTTTCCTCTGTTGTCACCTCTATTTCATTCAAAGTGATACACTGTAAAAAAAATCCCGTAAAATTTACGGTTTTAAACTGGCAGTTGGGTTGGTTGTGCTAAACCGTAAAAGTTACGAAATAAATCCGTAGTCACAACGGTTTTTTACCGTATGAAATTAAGTTTTCTCCGTAAAAATTAAGCCATCGAAGAAAGTGACGTCATCGACTGAGTTGAGTTGTTTTTCTCCTTCTGATCGAGTTGAGTTGAAATATGCTGATGTGTATTATCAATTAGGAATATTAATTAATCAAGGCTTAATTATTAATTTCAATTAGTTTAATTAATATAATTTTTAATCGAACTTACTTGGACGATTTCGATGCAAGATGGTGACAAAACTTCTAACTCCTCCGAGCCGGGGATCGAAACCGTGTTCATAGAAATAAAAGGCAGTCGCTCTAACCACTAGACCACCGGAGACTTCAGAAAATGAAGTAAAAATAATCTATTTGAGTTTTGAAGTCACTATAGCTCTAGTGGCGCCACCTATTGGTGTAAAAATCAACTATTGCCAGAACACGTGTTTTAAGGTTAGCTTTCATGAGTGACAACAGGTTACTGCAACATGTGTAAACAATAGCGGAGATGGAACCCTATTAAAAACATGAAATGAATGCAATAAAATTACATTTAAGAAAAGGGAAAGTTATCGTACGGAAAGCAATACCGTATGACGAAAAATAGAATAGAACTGACAGTTTTAAACCGTTTATGGCTGGAGCGGAAAATGGTGAAAAACCGTTTTGTCAACAAAACAGCTTTAAACCGTCAAATATACGGAAAACGTCCGGGAAAAAAACGGATATTTTTTACAGTGTATAACTGCTAACCACCTTGAACAAGTTTTCTCCTAATGTCGTCTGCCATCTACCTCGGAAATCACAGAACGTTCCGCCCCTTTGAGTAATGCAGCTAGAGCCAGAGTCCCACTTTCACTTGTGCGTGCGTCATGCAGGCAATAACAACATACAATGTAACATTCATCGACAAGTTTTTTAAATTTATAATTACATTTCGAAACAAAAACTGATTGAACAGAAAAAGCATCTTATACATATACGGATATTTTTTCTCTGTTCGATTGTTTCTAAGCCGGGATACCAAACAAGGAAATGAAACACGCAACAGGCTTTTCTGATACAACGTAAATGAAAAACAAATTTTTCTTACTTTCCTTTCAGCATAGTCAGAAAGTAACATTCTGAATTTACAATATGTACAAATAATGTATTTTAGAATTATATACTCATGTTGTGAAATTACATGTAGCCTTTCATTTATATACGTTTACGTTTTTTAAAATTATCTTCAGTTGCTATAAATTTTATTAAAAATTCCTTCTGAATAAACTCATACAGTGGGAAGTAACATTCACATTGCTGTGAAGAATTCTTTTTATACAGCATCTAAAATTTAAAAGGAAAATTGATCTGGCATGAAATTTAAACCAATATTTTATTTGCTTAACAATGTAAATAAAAACTTTGTTTAAGACATGTGCATTTATTTTTTGAATTTTTCAATTTAATTGTAATTTTCCATACTGTCTGGAGTCGGCCGTATTTGGTGTTTTTCCTTTCTTAATTCCTTTCTTTTTACCCTTGTACACTTACAAAAGTGTTATGTAAAAGTTCAAGTGATAAGATTTTTCAAAGACATCAAAAGCTTTTAGAAATCTTCTTTGAAAAACGTACAACTTAAAAAAAAGAATTGGAACGGATATAATTGAGTTTTTCCTTTTGCATGAAAAACCTTTTCATTTTTTAAAAGAAATATCTGCGGAAATATAATTTCAAAGGTAAAAAAAGATTGTGAAAACAGCAATGTATCATAGAAGATGTTTGAAACTGAAATAAATTATTACATTTCTAAGCATCAAAAACTATCTTTTGACTCTGAATTCTATCAGCTTGCTTTTAAATTTGCGTCTAATAAGTATTTTTCAGTTTCAGTTTCCCCCTGTGTCTTGGTTCTAAATTTTTTCTTCGCAATTTTGTTTGATTTTTTCCCTATGAAAATAAAAATATTTAACTAAATGAATTAGATTTCAAAACAGGAAGACCAAGTTGTATAGTAAAAAACATTGCACTGTATGGCGTTGTTGAAAAATAAGAGGGGGAATCTGTAGAGAATTGAAACAACATGACAATATATCATATTAATTAATCTTTCTTTTAGGAAATCTAAAATAAGATTTCAGGGGTATTTATTTGTCTAGATAGACAATAATAAGCATCTAAAATATGTATTCTAATTCATTTGAGAATGCTGAAGACAATTTTCTACCAAATAAGCAACATTAAACACGTTTGTGAAAAAAAAATGTTTAGTGGTCATCTTAGTTTTTGAAATAAATATATCATACTATGTGCAAAGAGTCCTTTAATTTTTCAAATAGTTTCCAAGCGTTAATAAATAACATAATTTCGCGTTAAACAAGTGAAGAACATCATATATTCAACCAACCAGAACAGGTTTCATCCAGTTGAAATACGTTCAGCGCATGCGCATAGCTCTTGCTTTCCAAAATTCGAAATTCGAGGAGCCGCTTCACAGATCCTTCAGGTGAAATATTGCTTGGCAAAACATCTTATTTTGGTACTTCCGCAGCCTCTGATTTCTATCACTCTATTCTTCTAATTTCGCAGAATATGGCATTTTCGTCGGATGAAGAATTTGCTTATCTCGGCTTTGCAAGATTGCTCAGGTTGCGAAGAAGTGCAGCGAAGAACGCACTAGAGGTGGTGGAAAATAGAGGCTTGCATTTGCATCTTTGTTTGAACGATAGTAAAAATCCTTAGTAACACAGGTTAGTTGGTTCGAAGGAAACACCGAATAAACAGACTCGATCAATATCCCTCCTTCTGTGATAAAATAACTTCCGAAACGCAGTAGTACAATTCACCCGTTTTATACACAGTTTCATAAGTAAATTTATCAATGTTAATTTGTCAATTAGTTTTATTACTCGTGTACATTTAATATAATAATTGCAGTATGTTGTTGCAATTGTTACATCTTCTGATTTCTATCACTTTATTCCTCTAATCTCGCCGAATATGACATTTTCGCCGGATGAAGAATTTGCTTATCTCGGCTTTGCAACGATTCTCAAGTTCCGAAGAAGTGCAGCGAAGAAGGCACTAGAGGTGGTGGCAAATGGAAGCTTGCATTGACATCTCTGTTTGAACGATAGTAAAAATCCTTAGTTATACTGACTAGTTTGTTCGAAGGAAGCACCAAATAAATAGACTCGATCAATATCTCTTTAATAATCTCTTTAATAAAATAACTTCCGAAACGCAGTAGTACAATTCACCCGTTATATACATAGTTTCATAAGGGAATTTATCAATATTCATTTTTCAGTTAGTTTTATTACTCGTATTTATGTAATATAATAATTGCAGTATGTTGTTCAAAAATCGATGTAACCAGCTGAAACCTGACACAAAAGAATCGCAAATATGTATCATAACTAGGGGAAAGAATATATATCTCTACGTGTAAGAGTACTCTCAAGCAGTGAGCTATTACAACAAAACAAACAATTCCAATTCTACATCGTCACAAGTCGCAGGAGCTATCATCTTAGAAAGTTTGCAAATATCTCGCAGCATTCATAGCGCCTTAACTGGTATATTGTATATAATAAATTTATTCTCATCAAGAACCTGCATAAAGCGTAATTTACAGATATACCAGCATTCTCCAAGCCTCACAACTTCAAATTAAGTTCTTCCTCACATTATGTAATGATTGAAAATTTTTAATCTTCTGTAAATTAAATCTTTTTAACGTCACTTAATTTTTAAATCAAAATGAATTACTTCTTCTTCAATCTTAGAGAAACGCATTTCTGCTTTAACTTACAAAGTCACGAGATCTTCGAAACTTTCCCGTTTTCTCAGCAGTATAAAAAGTTTTGACTACTGAGATCTTTCGCTTTTTATAGTGTAACACTCTCCTAGTAAGATGCGCGGTTTTGCGCGTAAATTCTTCACTACTGGTCATGGGTTTAAATTTAAATGTAATTGCCTTATCTAATTGATGTAACCTGCATCAGAATTTTTGAGTCAAATGAATAGATAGAAATTGGTTTTACAAAATACTTTCTTGTACCTCAACTAAATAATGTTACATCTATTAAATTAATATTATCAAAAATAGGCTCTGTCAGCCAGGAATCCGGATGTCTAGGCCGATCGGGGATAATTCTTTATGCTTTTCATTAGCATTAGTTGACGATTTATGAATATGTCTAAAATAGAAAAGAACCTATCTTTTATCACAAATAAAGCTATAGATGTGCTTAAGTAAATCGAGACTTATTTATCTCTTCAAAAACTTATATACTCGATTGTCATACTTGCATGAAATAAAACTTTTCTTCAGCGCGTGATATAAAATTATTGAAATTCAAATAAGAAGAATTGAAAAATTATTAAAATCTAGTTGGTATGAGGCAAGAAATAAAGGCAGAAGATCACTTCTATATGCTTTATATTATATTAGCTTATAAGGAAATTTCGCTGAAAATAGTGTACCATTGCAGAAAACAAATTAGTATAAAATGAGAACTCTTATGGCTTGATGGTCGGAATGAATTCTATCTTAAGTTTTAAAAAATGGTATGTGCCAAGAATCTACATTAAAAACGTATTCATTCACATTTTTTTTATTTTTATTTTCACATTGTATTGAATCATTCACTTGAAAATGAATTGAATGGCCAGAAAATATCGAAATTACATATACCATATCACTAAGTAAAGGTTTCATTTGTGTCTAATTTACCTAAGAACCAGCAATTAAAAAAACGCAAAAAATTAGGCTTGAATAAAGCTATGCTCAATTATTTTTCCACAAACTTTATTGTAAAAAAAATTAAAATTTCAAAGATTTATTCTTTAAAAGAAAAATTTATCCACGGGTGAAAAATTCTAACATTTTCTTCTGATATACTGATACATATACTAGTAAAGTTTGTTCTAAAGAAACCACATTGAAAATAAAACATAGACATTTCATACAAACACTACAAGAAAAAGTTCATACCTTCGTTTTCGAAAAATTGAAAACATTTGTTTTCTTGCGGAATCCAGTTTCAAAGAAAACGTATTTTAACTTCTGTGTTTGCATGAAAAAAAATGTTTTTCTTTAGAAATTCATTTGGTATCTCTATATTTAAGCACAGTTTCAAGTAAAAGAATAAATGAAAAAATTAATGATATGGATGGAAGATATTTAATGATTTATTTTGCTGTTTAAATTTCTCATATTTTTCTTCTTTATTTTATGAATTTAACTTATTCGAAAACAATTTTACCATATAAATTATTTCTACTTTATAAATAATGCTGTGGCTTTAACCCTTAGGTCCAATTTATGTGTGTTCTTGTCAATAGTTCAAATGATCAGTCCCTATTGCAGTTTTGAATTATTTATTTCTCAATGACGAATGACGAACACAAACACGACGTAAACATATTCACGAACACGTCTTTCACACAACAGAACATTTAGGATAATGACATTTTAAATCCGCAGATTACCGATTCCATTCTTTTGACCTCACTCGTTCATGTTTCTTCCTGACTAATTCCCCATCGGATAGGGAAGTTGCATGCTAAAAATTTCCCTTCTTAGGGATTATTGTGGTCCAAGTTGCCGCAAATGTCTCAAAACATATAGTACCAAAAAGTTTTCAATCACTTTTGACAGTTACTATACATATTTACAATTTATGTATTTTTTATAGATTTCACCTTTTGTAAGAATGCAACCCCAGTCATTTCAAATTGATATCATGAATAGATGGATTCAAACACTGGAAATAACTCAATCGTTACTTTTATAGATATAGAGGTGGTGGACATTGAAAAATATCAGTGTATTTAAGAACTTCCTACTAATAAAAATCGGTCATGAAGTTTTGCAATATTGCTATTATACATTATATTTTCATTAGTTATGCGATATAATAATTTATGATTTATGGTTTGCGAAAATCTATTCAACATTTGGAAAGAGAGATCTGTATTACACAAAACTAAATTAAATCGTGTGGTCGCTGTAGTGTGTTAAGGTGGTCTGGTCGTAAATTCTCAGTTTTTGGATGGAAAGATCACATGTGTTCAAGACTGTTTTCCACATCATGCGGAATAGGCTACATCGTGATCGTCGTTCCGTTCGTGCGGTTTGGAACTTTGTAAAGGTGATACCATCACAAGTACCGTCCTCGTCATGTTATACGTTTAAGATTATAAGGTCCGTCGAAAATAACTTTACTACACCAGCGAAAACGGACGTCAATCTAATCCCTCATTCAATGCAATTAATTGAACTGTTATTCTGTAGAACATCTTCTCTTAAAATACTTACTTATCTTAAAATACTTATATTTCTTATAATAATGTAAGAATTTTTAAGATATATTAACATGTTTGCGTACTAAATTTCAGAAGAAATTAAATTTGCTTTAATTGAAAAGCGTTTTTAAATAATTATTATAATAAAGAAGGCAATAATTAATATTCACAGTAACTTAAACGAAAGCAGAAATAAATTTCGTAACTCTACACTTTAAGTGTATCATTAGAAAATACATTGCTTTCAATCAGGCCTTACATAAAATAATTACAAAAGTTTTAAATCCAATTTACGTAATCAAGCTTAGTAAAATCTAATTAGTAGGTGCTAATTTCCACATTTATTACAATGCAAGTTGACATAATTAACATTTATTTAAATGCAATTTGCGCTTTTTTAAAAGCGTCTCAAGCAATAATTTATGCATTTTTAGCTTTTATGCGTATTACTAACTGTTACCCGCGACTTCGTGCGCGAAGAATTTGAATTATTATTTTTTTTAAATCCACGAATGTAAATGTTTCGTTACATGTTAAAAGGGGAAATTAAAAGTTTTGTAGGTTAATACTACATAATTGGACGACTAACAAGAGTGTCTACTGTTATAGTTAGGTAATTTGATTATTTAAGCTAAAGCAGTTTTATATACTACGTTTTCTGATGTACTTTTTCTGCACGGATGTAGAGGTTTTGTGGGCTGGACACACGTGAACACGCCATATATAGCGTGGAATACGCCATGGAAGGGGAAAATACGGTTTTTCCAAATGTACGCCTGCTCCTTTGAGTGTCTGGCCTTGATCCTGGGAAATGCTAATTTTTAAAGGAATTGTTTCATTTTTGAACTTGGATGGCTTCGGCATTATCGGAATGCGTGGGATTAAAACACTCTCTCATCTCGCTATGCCAGTCATAACAGTTTAACGACGTTTGGACCTAGGTATGTAATTTGTAACCATATGCCAATGCGCAGTCTCAGTAAACCGAGGTTACGTATAAATAGTGCTGGCAGACCGACTTTTAATCTCGGCTTGTCGGAAGGTACCTCTGACAATACAAGGAGTTGAAGAACTTTACACAGAGTATGATGTTACTTGTTATTGCCCATTAGCATATCTACAGATAGATATTCTGTAATACTTCCCTCCATTTGTGACATATATTTTTTTCATTTATCTTACCTAAACTTTGATTAATCTGTGCCAAAATTACGAATTCAACAACCATTCTCTATTCCTTATATATTCTCCGTTACTGTAAATCATATCATTGTACTCAATGGTATCATCAGGCCCTTACAATCTGTGGAATACATCATCCACCATGCTATATGTCATCTGCTTCTGCTATTCAAAAGAATACATAAAACAAAATATATCTTCGTATATTTTTCTTTAGTTATCATTAGCATTAGTTTCTAAATTTTAATCTAAAAACTCTTCTAACTATATGATCTATCAATAGATTTCTGTCCCGGCGTCAATTTATCGACAATTCTTGAATAAAATAAGAGAAAGAAAAGATACAAATATAAATAACTAAAATTTAATAGACTGCAAACTCAAAGAATTAAAATCAAGTGTTCAATTCAGTAATTTCAGTTATTATTTCACAAATTAATAATTCATTTATTTTCTCATCAAGATAAAGTACTCGCGGTTTTCTTTATGATCAAATAATGTTTTAAAAATAAGTTATTCCACATGCTTACATATTTTTGAGTATCACTTGACAGTATCACGTAACACTAAAAAAAAGTCACCTTGCTTTTAAAAATAAGTTATTCCAAATGCTTACTCATTCCTTAAGAATCACGTGACAGTTGATTGAAAAATAAAATAGTAATCTTCATCGCGAATCGCTGAGTCAATGGGCCTTTCTTTGTTAACTATTTAATTGTTGTCCGGAGTCAAAAATATTGAATTTATGATAAACTCTCATTTCCTATGTCCATTCCTGGGTTTGAAGATACTACTCTGCCAATTTTTATTCAAATCGGTTTGCTAGTTTTGTCGTGAAAGCGTAACAAACAGACAGACACAGTTTCAAAGTTTATAATATTACTAGCTGTTATGCCCGGCGTTGCTCGGAAATATAATACTTTCATGTCTAATATTTTTGATGTTAAAAACTACTTTTGTATAAAAAATTACAAGACCAAAATTCTTTTATCGTCTGAAACGCTTTATAATTAAAATGAGAATAAGAATTAAACCAGATGATTTTTAAAAACCGCCGATAGCTATTTTTCTCAGTAGCTTATTAATATTTGTTGCATAGGTACTTCAAATTTTGTTCATAAATCTTGCGGCATAAGAAAGATTTTAACGGAAGTTTTAGGACAATTAATTACATAGTAAATTTTTAATTAAGAAAAAGCATTGAAATAAATATGATTAAAAAATAATAAAATTAGTCTTCATCCAGAATTCTTTTAATGCGAGATAGCAAAAGTTCTTATGTATTCATGTTCTTCGCCAATTAAAAAAAGTGTTACAAATTGTAAATTTTATACACAATTTAATTTTTGAAAAAATTTTTAAATGAGGGCAACGAATTGAACGGAAATGAAGCTCGTGTAATCAAAAACTAATTTTTTTTTAACTTTAAATATGTGTAAAAATAGTTTTTCTGACATAATATATTTTTACGAAAAATATCACGGAAAATGCCATATCTTGTTTAATTTCCAATTAACTGAAATTTTAATAAGATTAGGGCTTTTAAAAGCTGATGATGATATCTCTCGTCTTATATAAAATATATTTATAAAAATGAGCAAAAATTTCAGAAATAAACGTAAATTAGTTCAAAGTCTAACCGTTGCCTAGCAACGGAGTAACTATAAATTTGCGTTATTTCAAAATCGTCTGCAGGTAATTAGCAATTTAATAAAAATAATAAAAATTAAAATATGTCACATACATAAAATTGGTATCATTGTAAAGGTAAAATTTCGAACTTTAAGATGGTATAAAAATAATTTTAGAGATATAATTTTCTTCGAAGTTACTGAGGAAAACGGTTTAGGTTAATTTCTAATTCACTGGCTGTTTAATTAACATTTATACTTTGAAAAGTTGATTGTAGTTGTTGTTGTTGTCTTCCCCTTTTCTTAATTAACAAGTGAGAAAACTTTGTTTGAAATCAGTGTCGTGATTTAGGAGGAGATGTGGAACATACATACAAACATATATGCAAACATACATACCCACAAAGACTTTTATTTATATTAAGATTATTATATTATTGTTCAAAATTTTATCAGCTCTTTGAAGATTTCGTGGATTTAGTGAGAATCAAATTATCAAGCACATTTCTTTGTTATTGAAATAAATGTTTTCGATATAAATATACTTTGAAAGCATCTTTGCTAGCGATCTGAATTTAATATTGATTCTTCATTTTAGGAATTCAATTTATTTTTACTCTAATAAAAGGGTGCATCATTAGGTATTTCCGTACAAATAAAACATGGAAGACTTTTAGATTGCTAAATTCAGAAGATAATATTTTTTTATCTATAATATAAAGCAGAAAATACATGTATCTGTTTGTCTCTCTGTCTGTCGGTCACAAGAACTCCTACTAAACGGTGAACAGTAGCGACACAAAATTTGCACACGACATTCTAGAGCACATTTCTAGGTCAACGGTGCTATTTTCAACTTTCAGAGTTTATTAGTTCTTAAGATATTTATTTAAGTAACGAAAATTAGCAGCTTTTAAGCCTAATGCGTAGACGCTCTTTGCCAATAACTTCGGAAATATTTATTAGACAACAATTGTTTTATGCCATTTTAAAGAGCACAAATTTTCTTTTTAATTATATTAATTCCATTGCGATAAAGTGTTTTCTCTGATTGTTATTAAGGTTTAAATATATATATTCAAAGCAATTTCTAAAAATAATTTTATTCTTATAGAAATAAATTCAAGCCAATTTAGTGTTTCGCGCGCGGGCTTCTGCCAGTGTTAAAGTTAATATGAGAAAATATTGTTTACTTTGAGCATAAACAACAAAGTAGACTTTTCACTTCCGGTTTCCGGTTGTCGTAGCATTTACAGCTTTAAATACGGTTACACGGTGATCCAATGACGTTAGTGAATTATTCTCTCGATGTTTTCTTTAATTTTCACAAATTTTTAACTTATCCTAATGAGTGTGTGCTAAACCTTCAAGACTACTTAGTCCGGTTCCTATCGTAGGAAGAGGAAAAAGCGAGGGTGAAAAAAGATGTTGTAACAGTCTATCTGTCGCAAGAACTCCACCTAAACAGTGAAGAGTCTTGATATGAAATTTGCACACGCCATTCTGGGGTCCGTTCCTCGATCAATTCCACTTTTTCAAACTTTCAAAAAATTACTTTCTAAGATATTTAATTAAATAACGAAAATTAAGTCAATTTTCGGCGTTTTATCTCAGATTTTCGCCAATAATTTCAGAAAAATATATTGCACGTAGATTATTTACATACCATCGCAAAGAGCAGAAAATTATCTCTTTACTGATTTCAATTGAATTGTTCTGTGTTCCTTTTTCTTAATTTAATAAACATTTCAAATTTATTTCATACACGATTTGTAGCAATGCTTTCAGTAATTTTAATATAAATAAAAGGTATTGTGGGTATGTATGTATGTTTGTATCTATGTTCCACATCTCCTTCTAAACCACGGCACTGATTTCAACCAAACTTTGTGCACTTTTTAATTAAGACAAGGGGAAGATTACTGTCAACTTTTTAAAGCGCAAAAATTAATTAAACAGTCAGTTAATTAAAAAGTAACCGAAACAGTTTTTCCGCTGTAAGTTCGGAGCAAATTATTTCCCGAAAATTATTTTTATACCATTTTAAAGCTCAACATTTTAAATTTTTAATGATATCAATTTTATATCTGTGACATGTTTCCTTCAATTTTTTTTAATTTTTCAAAATTTAATAAAAAGTTGACACGCAGACGATTTTAAAATAAATCAAATTTAATGATACTAGAGTTGATACTGATGAGTTGCTAGGGAACGGTTTAATTACTTTACCATTATTTTTTCTGTTTAATTTTTTCAAATATTGTTTGGCAATGTTTTCATTGGTTCTTAAAGAATTCTAAAGCTTATTTAATTAGATTAAAAAATCACTGCAGTTCATATCACCTGTCATTTTTACCTGCGTTTCCGAAGAAATAATAAATCCTTAATAATATATTAAATGAGAAAGTGTGTCTGTCTGTTTTTACGCTTTCACGGCCAAACTACACGTGGAATAACTTATTTTGAATGTCAAACATCACGTGATCATACAAAAAGCCGCGATTATGTGATCTTTCTGAGAAGATAAACAAATAATTTATTTATGGAATAATAACTGAAACTACTCAACTCGACGCTTGATTTTTTCATTTTTCGAATTTGCAGTATATTTAATTTTAGTTATTTATATTTGTATCTTTTCCATATCAGATTTTATTCAAGAAGCTGTCGATAAATTGACGCCGAGACAGAAATCTATTGATAGATATAATATAGCTGCAAGAGTTTTTAGATTAAAATTTAGAAACTAATGTTAATTTTAACTAAAGGAAAATAAACGTTGATATAGTATTTTGTTTTATGTATTCTTTTGAAAGAAGAAATGGATGACATATAGCATGATGGATGGTATATTTCACAGATTATAAGGGCCTGATGATACCATTAAGTACAATGATGTAATTTACAGTAACGGAGAATATATGAGGAATAGAGAATGGTTGTTGAATCGGTAATTTTGGCACTGATTAATGAAAGTTTTGGTCAGATAAATAAAAATAAATATGTCACAAATGGAGGGAAGTATTACAGAATATCTATATGTAGATATGCTAATGGTCAATAACAAGTAACATCATACCCTGTGTAAAGTCTTCAACTCCTTAGAATTGTCAGGGGTACCTTCCGACAAGCTGAGATTAAAAGACGGTGTGCCAGTACTATTGATACGTAACCTCGATGTACCGAGACTGCGCACGGTTACAAATTGCACATCTAGGTACAAAGTCGTGAGAGTGTTTAAGAACGAGAGAGTGTTTTAATTTCACGCATTCCGATAGTACCGAAGGATTTACCATCCAAGTTCAAAAGGTAACAACCCTTTAAAATTAAAATTTACCAGGCTCAGGGCCAGACACTCAAAGGGGCAGGCGTATATTTGGAAAAACTATATTTTCCCCATGGGCAACTATATGTGGCGTGTTCACGTGTGTCCAGACCACAAAACCTCTACATCCGTGCAGAAAAACGTAAAACAAAAAACGTAGTATAGAAAAGTGTGTTATCATTGATAAACAAATTACCTAACTATAATAGTATACACTCCTGTTAGTCGACCCATTATGTATTATCAACTGTCAAAACTTTTAATTTCCTCTTTCAACATGTAACGAAACATTTACATTCCTGAATTTAAAAAATTTACGCACGAAGTCGCGGGTAACAGCTAGTTAATTTATACAATGGAGAGGACTTTTATAAAACAGATTAAATTTGAATCAGCATGCATTGCATAAACTGTGTAATAGCTCGATAGAATCAGATTATATATCTTTTTCAAAATTTTTTTATTCCACTTATTTGCATATAATTCGCCCAAGTCAAAGAGCCCATAATAAAAGTATATCTTAATATAAATAAAAGTCATTGTGGGTATGTGTGTATGTGGGTATGTATGTATGTGGCTATGTTCCACATCTCCTCCTAAACCAATGGACGGTTTTCAACCAAATTTTGTACACTTATTATTTAAGACAAGGGGAAGACACTTATGAACTTTTCTAAGTCGAAAAGTTAATTAAACAGGCAGTTAATTAGAAATTAACCGAAACAGTTTTTCCGCCGTAACTTCGGAGCAAATTGTTCGACAAAAAATATTTTGATACCATCTTACAGCTCAAATTTTTACCTTTTCAATGATACCAATTTTATTTCTCTGACAATTTTCCTTCGATTGCTATTAATTTTTAAAAGTTCCAAAATGTTTAAATACGTGCAGACGATTTTGAAATAACGAAGAATTATAGCTACTCCGTTGCTAGGCATCGGTTAGACTTCGAACTAATTCACCTTTATTTCTAAAAATTTTGCTTATTTTTATAAATATCCATATAATATAATAAATGCGAAAGTGTGTCTGTCTGTTTGTTACGCTTTCACGACCAAACTACAAAACCGATATGGATGAAAATTGGCAGAGGTGTAGCTTGAAACCCAGGAACGGACATTGGGTAGGTGACATCATGTTAAATTCATTATTTTTTATTACAGATAACAATTAAATAATTAACAAGCGATTTGCGATGAAGATTACTACTTTATTTTTCAATCAACTGTCACGTGATCCTTAAGGAATGCGTAAACAAAATGAAATGTCACGTGATCCTTCAGAAAAACGCAAGTATGTGGAATAACTTATTTTTAAAGTCATGCATCACGTGATCTTGCTGAGAACAAAAATAATCTCTAGAATAATAACTGAAAAACAAACGCCGGGACAGAAATCTAATGGTAGATATGATATAGTTCCAAGAGTTTTTAGATTAAAATTTAAAAACTAAAGTTAAGTATAACTAAATGAAAATATCGTTCAATGTTTACTTAAAATAAGAGCCTAATTTAGTGGAAAGGTTGCCAAAATTATTCTTTATCGCTCTTTTCATCGACATCCAAGATTTTTTTGCTGTTAAATTTGTAACCAAACGATTTAGTTAATTACAATAGTTCCGTTTCGAATTTTAATGCTTTAAGAGCTGTTTTTAACCGATTTAAATAGAAAGGATTACACAAACCCAAAGAACACGGAATTCAACGTTTTGTTTACTAAAGAAAGAATTAATTCGAGCTTGGCGCTTGATACAGTTGCCAAATAGATTTGGCGATTGCTTAAATCGGAAGGTTAACGGAAAACGGTCTATGAATCCAAAATAAGCAAACCAGGATCGTCCATTGACGTATATGATATGGTTGTCAGAGTTTTTAGAATAGGAAGGTATATTTTGTCTTATGTATTCTTTTAAACAATAGAAGCAGATGACATATAGCATGGTGGATGATATATTCCAAAGAGCAGATGATACCATTGAGTACAATGATGTAATTTACAGTAACGGAGAATTAAATTAGTCGTCCAATTATGTATTATCAACCGTCAGAACTTTTGATTTCCCCTTTCTACATATAACGAAACATTTACATTCGTGAATTTAAAAAAAGTAGCAATTCAAATTCTTCGCGCACGAAGTCGCGGTTAACAGCTAGTTTACCAATATATTCATTCATTGTTTTGAAATATACATGAAACGATACTCCTATTGGTGGTATGTACAGGCATATCGAATCAAGAGGCAGCGTTGAAGAACGAAAAACAGTTTATGAAAAAGTATATATAATTAAACTTAAGGCAGAGAACTCAATTGTAGATAAGATTCTATAAACATTACTGAAGTTCGAAGCTGTGGCCAGGAGTGAAGAGTTACGCACGAAGCATTCGTCTCACTAGGAAGAATACGGTTAAAAAGTAGGCGTTACAAACACGCGAAGAGCTTAAATAGTTCGAAACGGGAAAGATACCAAATTCCAGGCTCTAGAAATAATGCAACTTTTGCGAGTCTAAGTTAAGGTAGAATTTCCTTCATAATAGGATTGTAGTAGACGTAATGCGTTAATAATTAAAATTTATGATACGGTAGAAAAAGATTTATTTTAAAGAAGATGAAAAATTTTAAATCATGCACATTGTTACGAACATGTATTGTCTCTTTCCCACAATGTTAGTCTTATGGTTGGAAAGAGACATTAACAGAGGTTCTTACTACCTATCGGGGAATGGAGGCCAACGGCATCCAACCTTGGCAACCATTTTGGCGACTAGGCGACAAATTTGGTGACTTTGCCGACAAAATGAAGGACCTCATAAACACTGGAATTTTCTCGAAATCTCTATTAGGGTCAGAGATGTACAGAATTTTTTAGATGATTCTATGTAGCTTCACATCCTGTCAGGAAGGGTATAAAAACCTGGGAGTAGCTGAGATAAATCAATCGTCTTTGAACGTCTTCAGAGTTAGAAGAATCTCTTTGGAAACAGTTTTCGCTTTTCGAGTCCGCTGTTAGAAACTCAGCTCTATTGTTCGTGCTATTACTGTTATCGTTCGTAATTTGCTGTTTGCTGGTGCTTTTAATTTGTGCAATTGCAGTGTTTCCTGTTACCTGTGCTTCGTGTTTTCCAGAATATTCGAAAATAAAACATCGTTTTCCATTATAATGCTTGTTGGATTATTTCCACCGTCCGCACACTGAAAGATTTTCGTAAGTCAGTGTATGTTTTTTCATGTGTTTAATCTTTAGTTGTTTTACACGTAAACTTAAAAATGTAGATGTACTTTTTTTATTTCTAAACATAAATACGTTAAAAAGGTTTCTTTATTCAAAGATATAAATGTGTAAGTGTATGTTTACTTGTTTTTCTAAATGAAAATGCAAAACTGAGTGAAGAAATCACGGCACCATTTAATGCAAGTAAGAAATGATTTTTACAAAAAAATGAAACAAGTTTGTCTCAGTTTTTATCGTAATTGCTATCATTCACTTCAATATATTTATAACAACTGAATATAAATAACTATCATAGTCTCTGATTTCAGTTCAATCACTTCTAAAAGAAGCGCTCCTGTAAATTGTTAAATATAGTAGTCTCCCATATAACACAAATTACTATCACGTCACTTAATTCTACTACTGTTTGCTGTTACTGCTGCTTTGCATCTGCTGTTTCTACTCTTATACAATTACTGTACTTCTTTTTTACATCGGCAATTAGTACTCTTTTATATTTACTGTACTATTCTTTTACATTTATTGTACTACTCTTTTACATCACTACTGTTTTGATATTGCACAGCTTCTTTTTCAGAGGTGTGAACATTACGACACTTATTTTGCAACAGTTAATGTTCAAACAAGAAAAAAACATGTTAAAATACGAAACGCCAGATAATATTAAAACTATATATGCAGATTTTTGTTCAGTCTTCCGATCGGATAAATTTTCCGAGATCTTGAGCCTCTACGGACTTAATGTGCAGCCTGCTGGTCCCCATGCAGCTAATCTTTGCAGGAATCGTTTCTAGGACTGCGATCATCCTCTTATAAAGCCCTGCAAGACTCCAGATGTTTGTTTTAATAACGTGAAAGAGTTTTATTTTTATAAAATTTTTCAAGAATTTCTTAAAATTAGAGTAAAATGGTAAATATATATAATTGCTCTCAATGGCTTTATAATGATTTAGGTTTTAAGATGAAATACAGATTGCTTTCCTGTCAAAATGCAGTTTTTAGCTGTTGCGGAAAAACTAGATTTCTAAAAATTTCAAAAAAATTCTATTTAACTGGAAATAAAACTAAAATTAAAAAGAAACGTTTTTGAGAAATACATTGTCAACCTACAAAGTTTATGTAAGCCAAATTTGGTAATATTACATCCAAAGAAATACATATATTCATTTTCATTGTCATTAGAAATGCCTTATAGGAAAATATAATTTCATTTTCACTCTCAAATTGTTGACACAATAAACTCGGTTTATCAGATAATTCTTTTTATGCAACTTTCACGATTCGGATATGTATATTTAATTTAAAAGCACTACTTCGACCTTATTCAACAGAAAAAATAGTGCATTAATAAAAAGAAATTTAAGTAAAGATTTTTCTTAATGATTATTATCGTAATTGCAGCAAATTCCCTGAAATCTCCGAAAATACATCAAGAAGTCTTTAATAGAGGAAAAAAAACCTTTTTCATTCCCCCGGAACGGCTCTTATTGTCGTTCCAATCAAGACCAAAGACATCTGTCCATTCTCGTTACGCCGGTCTGGCAGAAAGTCGGAAAAAAAGACCAAACAAACATTTAGCAACTAATTCTCAAGTGTCTGTTTGCTTTCTTTCAGAAGCTCTTTCATATTGTAGTTATGAAAAAGAAGTCAGAAAGCTGTTGCTTCAAGCAACTGGTGTCTTTTGTTTCTATTCCTTCAAAACTAAAAGTCAGTCAGTTTTGTTTAATCCTTGTTCTAGGGATTATTTAAGATGATTTTCCCAGCCAGAATTTTTTCAACTTAAAGAATTTTCATACAGATAATGAAAACACAAAATAATTTTGACGTTATCTTGAACGAATATTATGTTCCTTAAGTAGAAAAATTCTGACCGTTATACATTATCTGTATAGACATTTTGATAGGTACCAATAACAGTTAAAGGTCTGTAACATTTTCAAACTACCGAAGCATCTGCGCGCATGCCAACGCTTGCTGGAAATTTGACACAAATTTTATTTCTGATTGATTTAATTTGGCATTCTCCATTTCATTATCGGTATATTCATTACGGATACGTATCGATAATGGTTAAATATATGTAACATTTTCAGACTATTGAAGCATCGGCGCGCATGCCAACGCTTGTGGAAAATTGGAAACAAATTTTATTTCTGATTGATTTAATTTGGTATTCTCCATTTCATTATCGGTATATTCATTAAGAAAACATATCGATAATGGTTAAAGATATGTGACATCTTCAAACTACTGAAGCATTGGCGCGCATGTCAACGCTTGCGGGAATTTGGACAAAAATTTTATTTCTGATTGATTAATTTGGTATTCTCCATTTCATTATCGGTATAGGCATTACGAAAACGTATCGATAATGGTTAAAGATAAGTAACATTTTCACACTACTGAAGCATTGGCGCGCATGCCAACGCTTGCGGAAATTTAGAGACAAAATTTCATTTCTCATTGATTTAATTTGCCATTCGACAGTACATGAATAACTTAATTAAATATAAAGTGAAATCTTTTATGAATTCCTTTTAGTGTTAAGAAGTTACATAATTCAATTTCATGAACTTTTCTTTTGTTAAGCGTATTTTGTATTGATTTAAGTGGACATGTTAATGAAATTCATAAATATTGTAAAACTAACATGAAAGTATTTCCATCAGTAATGTGCTTTAAAAAAATATGTGCAATTATGTTTAAATCTGCATTTTCATTCGGAAGTGCATTGATATATTTTTAAGTGGTTTTGTTCATAGGAATAATTTATATTAATATTCAAAGTACATCTTTAAAAAATGGAATTAATTATATATAAACTTTTTGAAGTAAAGATGTCTTTATAAATCATCTGTAATAGTATAATTTTAATGCATATTTTTAACGGAATGTTTTTTTAAAAATATATAAAGTTTTTGACATCATTACATTAAAAGCATTAACGGTATTTATACATCTTCAAAAAAGTATGAATCATGGAATAGACTGAAATAAGGAGGAAATCCTCGAAAGCGTAGAAAATTCTGATAACTAAACACAGACAAGTAATCCTTCAGCTTAGTAAAAGAAAAAAATGTATTGTACGACTATTTAATAATTTATTAATACGATAATGTGTCAAAACACAGGTAGCATTTGATGCTAGATAAGACTAAAAATCATTTTCGTTGTAATAGTTTAAATAAATTTTCTGATTTCAAATCATTAAATTCAACGTATCTAAGGTATTAAAGTATTTTATATAGTTCTGATTTAAAAAATAAATATACTAAAAATTAATCTTATTTCAAACAGCAATTATATTAAAACTGTCTACATATTTATTATAGATTATTATAGCAAATAATATTGATATATTCTTTAATTAAAACTCTTTTTCTCAGTTTCTTTTGGAAATTTTTCAATATTTGCATATCAAAATCCTAGTAAAATGCATTGAAATACTAGGATTAATTTTTAAAGTAAAAAGTTATCCGTCACCATTTGTTGCATGAATGTGAGTTAAAAATCTGCTTACATTTAAAAATTTCTTTCTGTATTTAATCAATACAAGCTAAAATTATGATCATCAACTTTCTGAATAAACCACAATTTTCTTTCACGGAACAACTTCTTCTTTGTTCGGATTAAAGCGGATAAGTCTTATGGAACACAGACTTTAATAAAGATAATCCCTTTCTGCTTTAGTTTCTTATTTTTCCAGTAAGCCTTTTAGATTGGGTCGAAAAATAAGGTCACTGATTAAATGAGATTGGCTTCTTTACTTTTTTGTTCCGTTCACCTCATTTTTGCTTAGATAGACTGGAAAGATTTCTCTGCATGTTTTAATGAAAATTTTCTTGCAGAGTTTTCCGATATATAAACAATAAAATCTCGAACAATTTAATTTTATGGCAAATATTTGTTGTATATAATAATAATAATAATATGCTATATTTAAATTAATATTTTTAGTTTTTTATGATTTATTGTATTGCACGAAAAATAAAAAAATAGATAGATTGAATGAAAGTAAAATCGAAATGAAAAATAGAGAGAATAGAATGCCCAGTTTATAGGGGATTAAATTTTGTTTAACTTTCCAGCAGGTGCGCGTATATGAGAGATACACTAGAGAAGAAATAGAGAGGATAGAATGTCCAGT
>BGPR01016139.1:16725-31447 GCA_013235015.1 Araneus ventricosus
TAAGATCTGTTCTTTGTCGCAGTCTTTAAAAGTTCAGCCATTTTTTTCCGATTCCGAATTACATACACAAGGCCCTGCCTTTATCAGTATTCACATAATTACAATTATATGTTTGCTTTTATTAGTATTAACAAAATTACAGAAATTTGGCACGTGGTCTTGTCATTAAAATTGTAGATCAGTGTCAAATTTTAGGCTCATTCGGCCAAAGGTCCAAAACGCGTTCTTCATTCTCTTCACTGCACAAACAAGCTAAGCAGAGAATTCGATTTCTAAGATCTGTTCTTTGTCGCAGTCTTTAAAAGTTCAGCCATTTTTTTTTCCGATTCCGAATTACATACACAAGGCTCTGCTTTTATCAGTATTCACATAATTACAATTATATGTTTGCTTTTTATTACTATTAACAAAATTACAGAAATTTGGTACCTGGTCTTGTCATTAAAATTGTAGAGCAGTGTCAAATTTTAGGCTCATTCGGCCAAAGATCCAAAACGCGTTCTTCATTCTCTTCACTGTGCAAACAAGCTAAGCAGAGAATGCGATAGATTGTTTAAGAATAAGAGAAAAGCGATATTGAACCATTCCGTCTATTTCTTATTCAGCAAGTGTATCAACTTAATAGTCTAAAAAAACAAATTTCGATTTAATGCTCAGTTTTTAGCTGTTTAACCATATCGCGTTTATTGGTTTCGCAGTGAAACCAGACATTGAAAATTTTTTTACTGAGCATGTACAAAACGTAGCGTAATTTTTCTTTCATAACTAAAGAGCTATACATATAGGCCAACTTATACAATAATTCCAGTTCAATACCGTTAGTATTCACAAAGATATCGGCATTGGAAGAGCTAAATTTCTTTCGATCTCCAAGAGAAACAAAATGATGAGGGTTCTTGCACAAATTGATAATTTTTAAAATTGAATCTTCGAAAGTAATACTGAATGTTATGAAGGTTGAATATCCTAAATACTCACGTATACTTATAAATAAAATACGTAATTTAAATTGCATTTCGATTACAACTTATTCGGAGAAAAAGTAGACCGTTACCGTTGATTGGTTTCACTGTGAAATCGCAAATTTCTTGAAAATAAAAAATGCTAATTTTTTTCCCTTTACATATTTATGATCAGCTACATGTCTAATACTCATTTTTGAAATAAATTTAGTAATTTTCAAAACGAAGCATGTAGTGAACTTGAAAAGGTTAATATACTAATAAAAGTTTGTCATGCGCTATTATTCATTTATTCAGAAATCGTTTGATCATGTGAACTTTATCCAAAAAAAGAACTTTAACCCCATTATAACTAACTACAATCTCAACACTTCATGAAACACGTCAACAACACTTCCACTTTCTATGAAAAGAGTGATTTTTCTCGCGTTAAATAAGCCGTTATGTTCGTCCAGAAAACTTATATTTTCTGTCCAAATTTCACTCAACTGAACGAGAACCATTTCTATTTAAGAATAACCCGTTCTGGTTCATCTCTTTCATAACTTATTTATCAAAACTTCTCATCTCAGAACGTCCCAAATCGCCGGACGTAGACATGCCGGTCATCCATTCGGATGTCAAAACGCACTGGCATGAAAATATCGTGCAATTTCAGCCACCCCCTCTCCCATTAGTTAAGAATAGCATTCCTCCACCCCGGAATTGCTGCTAAATTTTCGGTCGAGATTGGAGGAAAAGATGCTTCCAATTCGACGGGGTCTTTTATCTTTAAATCTTCGTCGCGTTTCAGAATTAATTCGATATTTATCTCGCTGACGTCCGTCTTTTGTGCGGACTCAACGGAGTTTTCCTTCCGTTAATAAATGCGAGGCGTTTAGACTCGCTATCAGCTTTCCAATTCATGGATAATTTTGCAACCGTTTTCCATGGGTTGGTCCGGGAGAGAATCAAATGGATGACTGCGCATGCTCAGTGACTTGGGCTTTTAACTTAGCTTGCTCTTAGTATGATTATTATGTTTTATATTTTTGTCATTAAGCTGTTATATTAGAGGCAAGTGTTTCTCTTGCTTTCGAAAAACAAAAGCGAACATTTGTTGAAATAAGTAACAGTTAAAAAAAACTGTTTTAATAGCGAGTTGAAATGATGAAATTCAACCTGTTTTTTAACGTAGGACTACGTTCCTCCCATTGGGGTCTCAGGAAGAATTTAATTCACACGCCAAAACGCCACAAAAAGCGTTGTATAGGAGATCCTCTATATATCGGTAACTACATATGTTAAAAACATAATTAACGTCTTATTTTAGAGATAAAGGGTAACAACAGAAGTTACAAAAAATGAAAAATATGAATACAAAGAGAATCCTAGAAGCTTCGAGAAACAAAAGAGAATTGCGAGTAACAAAGAGAAACCGAGAAACAAAAGAGTCACGCGAGTAAAGTAGTCCTACGCCATTAACATCAGCGGCTGTTTGAAAAAGACAGCCTCTCATCATTTTTTTCCTATCAGTTTTTGAACTTATTACCAATGTTGTTTTTACGATGATTCGTTTCACAACTATCTTTTTAAGAATTTTATTCTTTTTCTGTAATTGATAGGAACGGAATTGATTGAAAATTTATTCACCCTCTTCTTTTCTTTTTTATCTTGCAAGTTGTTGCCTGCGTATGCTGCAAGTATAATCCTGTTTTGAAAGAATTTTGGAAAAGGATCCAAATTATATTTAAGTATTATTAATATGAAGTAAAATGTAGTATTAAATCAGTCGTATGTAAAAGCAGGTCTTCTCTTTTCAAATACTCCGATGCACTGAAAACTTGAAGAAGTTACAGGTTTTTATTTGTTTTCCGAACATTTATGTAGGAGTCACCGATCTTTATCCTAACTAACAAAGTATGGAAAATGGTAAAAGAATTCCAGAAGACTCGAGTTGACAAGATGAATTCGCTAAAAAGTGTGCTGTATACATCGCGAACACCATGGAATCGGAATTAAACATGTGTGTTTTTACCTCTTTTATTTCTGGACGATATCACAAGGTGATACACATGGACACAAATGCTGGAATTGACAAATATATTACACTTAAACAAGATGACAACATACACAATACGTCATAACATATCGAGTGAAACGTGCTTTGGGTAACAATCACCATAACGGGTCGCCAGCCATCACCCAAAGCGTCCACGCTAGTTCTCTCGTTCTGACGAACAGTCTCTAGAGTTCCTAGAGTTTGGTCGCCAGATGGCGCACTTGTTATAAAAGCGTTTTTTATGCAGAATCTACAGAAACTTTGGAAACAGGCTTTTAGCTGTGAGAAGGACTTATTCGAAGCATCAAAGCACAAACAGTTTTAAGGCGACTTTGTACTTGTTATGGTCTCATTTATGGAACTTCAGAGACAGCGAGTCTCATCAAAGTTACAACAAACGATGCAAATGATAAGCGAAGATAAGCTAATTTTTCTTTCTACTTCCCTCTCTCTCCTTTTTCAACTGAAAAGGTTTAAAAAACTTTTTAATATTTTTTACACGCTTTTATTTAATTTAACTTGTTTCATATTTGTAGAGAGGGAATTTCGTAATCTACTTTACACTTTACTTCCAGATGAGCTGGAGTTATGAAATTTTCTGCACTTGGGTATTTTCGATTACAATTATTATCATATTTAATATTTTCAAAACTGATTCATTAGTTATTCAATTATAATTTAATTAATAGATATACAAGATAATAGATATACATCTGGTACAGAATTTGAGAAAAAGCAAATTTCAAGATACCGTAAAATTTATAATAATGAATTATACATTAAAGACTAAAAAGTAGAAAATAATTGAAATAAAAATATATACTTTTTAATACATTAATAAAAGTGGGTTTTTTAAAATTGTATTTATTAAATTTGTTAACTTCGGAAATGACAAGAAAATCGCTCGTCTGTTTAAAAGAATATTTGTTCAAAATCATTTTTAAAAAGTTAGGTATAAAGAAACATAAAAATCCATGTTTGCAATCACACAAATTTCAAGATAGCTTCTTTCACAAACCATGGTGACGTTATTTCTTGGAAAATTAGTTTATCCGAATTAATCACATTTTCGACTTCATTAAGAATATCGATTCAACTCATTTATTTTTTCATTTAATTTGATACTGGATGTCTAAAACACAATGAATCTGTCTTATATATGCACAAATATTATCGAAACTGCATCAAGTTTTATGTTTATTTCTTAGTAATTCGTTCTACTAAACACCTTTGCAAATTCTGCACCTATTTAATAAGTTATTTGTTAACTTGCAATGTAGAGCAACAGGAGTCAAATCATTATCTACCCTAATGAGCTTAGATAAGCGTGATAAGCGTAAGAAAAATTAAGCGTGAAATTCAATCACAGGAATTATTTATTTGTTATTATTTTTAGGGCGAAAGATTTCAATGTTTTCCTTCTCGTTAAAAACGACGCCTATCAATAAGCGAAAGAATTGAACTCATCAAGTTAGGTTGATTGTTCATTCTTTCCTGTACAGAGAAATAATCTTTATTCTCAGAAAGTTGTTCATTATTGATTGCAGGGGTTATAAAATATTAAAGTGATTAATTCATTTCGAAAGGATGCGTCCAGATTAAACTTAACAAATTTTATTCCGCCATCACGCATATTTGCGAATCCTACATAGTAGAGAATGAGATCGCTTCTCATAGGCTCTCAACGTCACGTGATTTGGCTTTCTTTTTAATGATGTTAATTCACCGCGCTTAGGCGGGATTTTAATTATTATTTTGTCTTCTGCTACCGCATCATGGGTAAATCATAATTACCTTATAATTGTGATTATTTGGATGTTTCTCAAGACTATACATTTTTCGAATAAAACAAATAAAGCAGGAATCTTCAGCATTGGTAAACAATTTTCAGTTTCATGACGTCATTTAGAAGGAAGCCAAGTCACATGACGCTTAGAGCCAATGAGAAGCAACTTTATTCTCTACTATGTATCCGCAAGAGTAAAAACCAATCCCACTATAGACGCCCATTGGGAGTGTTTTCGATCCCAATATTTGGCGATATAATCGCTCTTTTGGCGAGAAATGCTTTGTAAAGTTTTTCTATTTCGACGACGACCGAGAGATGCAATCTGTTATAAGGATGTAAACATTTCTACTTTGTATTTTTTTTGTGTGTATGTGTGTGACTTAAAGTAGAATGAATTCCTTCTTGAGTGTCTTAAATTTGAAAATAATTTGTTATTAACTGTTAATTGTAAATAAAGATAGAAGGTTTTCGAAACACGTAGAAGAAAAAACTCAGTTTCGCGCCAATCAAAGTAAATACGGAAACCCTAGCGGGCACAATGACCAACTTGGCGTGGTAAGAAGACATTCCCATAGGCGCCTATAGTGGGATTGGTTTTTATGCGATCCGCAAATACGCGTGTGGCGAAGCCGATCTCTCCACGCGCATGCGTACTGACAGTAATCTCTGCGCATGCGCTAGCTATTCAACAGCTAAGGAGAGAACCAGCGCTGTCACTCGGCGTCCGATCTTGCTGGTGTGTGATGCATATTTGCGGATCCTGCATAGTAGTGGATGAGATCGCTTCTCATAGGCTCTCAACATCACGTGACTTGGCTTGCTTCTAAATGACGTCATGAAACTGAACAGTGTTTACCAATGATGAAGGTTCCTGCTTTATTATTTGTTTTATTCTAAAAATGTATTCATCATTTTCTTGAGAAGCATCCAGATAATCACAATTAGAAGTTAGTTATGATTTCCGCAGAAGACAAAATAATAATTAAAATCCCGCCTAAGCGCGGTGAATTAAGATCATTAAGAAGCAAGCCAAGTCACGTGACGCTGAGAGCCAATGAGAAGCCATCTCATTCTCTACTATGCAGGATCCGTAAAAATGCTCGCCGCACCTGTAACAAACAATTGATCGTCACTTGCAGAATGAAATTAAAATACAGTGTGAAATTTATTCACACTACTATTTAAAAAGCTATTGTTACGAAAATCTTTCTGTGGGTGTATGGTGTAAACAGTCCAACACGCAGGATAATGGAGAATGAAGTTTATTCACAAATATGCAGGAAAACACGTAGCACAGGTAACAGGAAACAATAGTACTTGCACAGATTACCAATGTAGACAGACAACAATTCACAGGTAATAACAGTTCAGCACTTTGTTATCTAACAACACAAACAGTCAGCAAATAACTAGTAACGACAATAACTGCACTTTCAATAGCGCTCAGCTCACCAGCTTCCTAGCTCGCCCTTCAGACGAAACTCTAAAGTAGTTCCAATGGGTCAACACTACTACCGCTCGGCGTCTAACAGCTTACTAGCGGATAGAACACCAAAGACGTTCGCGCTCCAAGGCGATCAACATTCCCCTGTCCTGCAAGCGCTCTCCTAATACAATCTCCTCCGGCAGGCCGTGACGTCACACGGAATCATCTAGTACATTCAAGCGTATCTCCTCTCCTAATAGAGATATCGAGAAGATTCCAGCACCTTTGAGATCCCATATTTCTTCGCAAAAGTCGCCAAGATCAGGGCTCCAGATGTGGCTGCTGCCCGTCATCTCATACTTACCCCTGTGAAACTCTCTTCCCAATCATAAGACTCACATTGCTGGGAAGCGACTTTCTATGTTTGTAACAATATTCACGTCTTTCCATAAACGCAATACTCGTCTTTTCTCAATATACAGGGTGATTCAGAAGTCCGGAGCAACTTTAAAAATCAGTAATTAGCTAACGAATGAGGACAGAAAGATACAGTTTGAACAGAAGAGATGAGAATAAAACAGGATTTGTTTTGTCACGAAACCAGAATTTGAACATAGTTTATAATTCTCGTCACAAAACCTGTTCATTCAGGATCTCAAATGTCGAACGAGAAACCGCGTTTTCTTACTGCATTAATAACCCCAGCGTCCTATTTAGAGGACAATTACATTTCATTTAACCAGAAGGTATTTAACCAGAATGTTCATTTCTTGTATAGTCTCAGCGAGGTAACGGAACAATTGAGACTTATTTGCATCTACCATTAAAAAGTTTGAAAATATCTTCGGAATCGTTGTGCCTGCTTTAAGAATAATTGTCTGCCACTAGACTTAGGTGCGTCTGATTTTAAACTACCATCGATATATGTACCTGTCAAACGACACGCGTACTATCTTCAAAACAATGCAGCAAATGTGGAATAAAAATGATTTGTGCATATTGTCCGAATGTTTTTGCAGTATATGTTAGTAATATGTGTGTCAGTGCTGCACATTCGATGGCAATTGCGGTGACGCTCGGTTTCTGATGATTTGCACTGTTTGCACCAGTGACACTGGTTTTTACTTTCTCGTATACGAAGTAGACAAAGAGAAAGTATTGTAATCGTCAAAAAATTCGAACTCGAGATTTTGACGAATCTCCCCGCTTTAGACCACCCTGAGTCCGTAAAACACTATTTTGGAATTATGTCTGTCTGTGAACACGATAACTCGGAAACTATTAGAGCTACGGGGATGAAATTTGGTATGTGGTCTTTACACATAATTTGTAGGTTTCTGTCAAATTTTGGACAAAATCCGTCTACGGGAAGTCTGCCTGTCTGTCTGTCCGCGGTCATGCGAACACTATAACTCAGAAACTTGAATAGCTAGGTGGATAAAATTTGGTACACAGTTTTATCGTCATGAATGTAGGTCCGTATAAAATTTTGGGTCAAATCCGACAAAGGATTGACTGTCTGTAGGTCTGTATAATCGCATACTTGTTTTACTGAAGCTAGTATGGTTGGCGTTTGACCTTGGCGGTCTACGAAGGAAATTGTAGCGAGCCGCAAACACGCGCTTCGGAAATTATGGCAACCCGAATCGAAACTTCGTTCTGACATTCTCCAGATGGAATGTATGGCGAAATCTTGCGTGATATCTATAGTAAGATTTCTTACTCAAAAACGTTAAAGTTGTTGTACCTCAGCGCGCGTAAAAATTGAGAACATACGCAATTCTTTTTGCAAAATATTAACTTTCAGGAATTCATGAATTTGATATGTTTCATTGTAAATCACCATTCATAATTTTTTTCTCAAAATAACTAGGCCTTGGGTAAATACCCCAAGAATATTTACCTACTGGGTGTTTACCCACCCCACATTACTGGTCGTATGCGAGAAAGTTTCGGGGAGGTCACTCTCGCTGATTGCTTTTTTTTTATAATAGTAAATTTTTGAGAAGGCTTTCTAAGACATCCAAATTCCGAAATGGACGGTGGATATTTAACTTTCTCATGAGAAAAAAGCTATCCACGTCTCTTTGTCGTGTTTGACATGCAGTATATAACTTACAAAATAAATTTGCATTATGTTTCAAAATTACAATTTGTTTTTTTTTTCCTAAGAAACCACTCTGAAGGATTTAATCTTGAAGGGTGTGATCTTAGGTATTTTTAAAGTTGTATGGATAGTATCACAACACTTATTAATCTGTCTTTCACGTCAAAGTCATACTGGCCCTGATATATTTTCTTTGCTTTTACTGATTCTTTTCCAACCATCACGTTAGTAACGGCAGTAACCAAATATTCTCCGTCAATTGAATTTCAATGTTTACGATAAGTTGCTAGGAGTGCAAGTTTATTGTATCGGTCATCAAATGATCTTATTACCTTACGTTAATTTTTCTAATAATTTTTCATCGTCTAAATGAACCGCTATACAGTAGAGTCTCGATAATTCGAGATAGACGGGACCGGGCCTACCTCGAACTATAGAAAACTCGAATGATCGAAATCATAAAATTTAAATACAAATAAACGAAAATAAAAGCAATTTTTAAATTTCAGTGTAGTACAGTAAAACCTCTCTGAGCGGCCACGCCTCCGTTCCGAGAAATATTGGCCGCTCAGAGGGGGTGGCCGCTCTGAAGGGTTTTGATTACAATTACAAGATAATTGCCATAATACGTAATATAAACAACTTACTTGATGCTGTTGCGTTGAGCACGCAAAAAGGTGTATTGTTATCGTATTGTTTAAATCTTCTGTATCTCTTTTCTTTTTTTACCTTTTAATTTATATTTCTATTATTTGTTTCTGTATTATATTAGAAATAGCTGCATCTGCGCCATTCTATATGTTACAAAGAGTTTGAATTAATTTTTGACTAATTAATTTATAGTTAATATCTTTGTTAAATCTTGTTAATTATAACTGATAATATAAACAAGTCTGACATATTTCTTATTTAAAATGAAGTTTGAGACTTATCTAAAGAGAAAATAGTACTTTATTTAATAATTTTTTACATTTTTTGAAAAAAAGGATACACAACTTGTGACTTTTTTAAGTTTTTGCCCTTCTCGGGAAAAAACCCATTTTTTCAAGTTCGTTTTTCAGTTTAAAATATAAATCTCTAACCAATGCTTTTGTTAAATGGGATGGGCGAACCCACCCGGCGGCCGTTCAGAGGGGTTGCGTGGCCGTTGCTAGGGATTATTTTAACATTAGGTCTATGGGCCGAAAAATCCGTGCCACAAAAAATTGGCCGTTAAGAGGGGTGGCCGCTATGTAGGGGTGGCCGTTCGAAGAGGTTTCACTGTATATTTAAATGAAAAATGTACTGACAAATTATTACATCACTGCTGATAGCAAAAAGTTAATTATATATTAAAATAATTGTCAATTGTTTTTTGTTTAAACACATTACTCCTATATATAGATCTTATATATATCCCGTTTTCTTTGGGAGGGGGCATTTCTGCAGGCGGCTTCGGGGTGCGCATTGGACATATGACCCGTCGAACAACAATAAAAACCAGATGCAGTAATTCTTTCACGTGTTGGTCATTATTTGGGAGCTAAACTGATTTTTTTAACTAACTCGGATTTATGGAAAACTCGAATTATCGAGACTTTACTGTATTGCAAATTGTTGGTCCAATCACTAATGTTGATGATTGAACAACACGATCAATTCTTCCAACGAGATTGGATAAGTGATATCCTTAATTTTTAGGTATCTCAAACGGAAACCGCACCCTACTCAAACCAAATCCGTGTCCATCATAAAATCGGGCTCTCTGTCTGTCTCAAGAATGTGTGGAATATGGGCCCCAATATCAATAAGATAGGCCCCATTTTGTTGAAATACCCATACAGCCTTCCCACCCAGTGACACGACTTGTTATCGGCAAAGGGATCATTAAGTAGCACCTCTCCACACTTAATTTATAGCCTAGGATCCCGAGATGCCCATTATTCATACACTGTAAAAAATATCCGTTTTTTTCCCGGACTTTTTCCGTATATTTGACGGTTTAAAGCTGTTTTGTTGACAAAACGGTTTTTCACCGTTTTTCGCTCCAGCCATAAACGGTTTAAAACCGTCAGTTCAAATTCTATATTTCGTCATACGGTATTGCTTTCCGTATGATAACTTTCCCTTTTCTTAAATGTAATTTTATTGCATTCATTTCATGTTTTTAATAGGGTTCCATCTCCGTAACCTTAAAACACGTGTTCTGACAATAGTTGATTTTTACACCACTAGAGCTATAGTGACTTTAAAACTCAAATACATTATTTTTACTTGATTTTCTGAAGTCTCCGGTGGTCTGGTGGTTAGAGCGACTGCCTTTTATTTCTATGAACGCGGTTTCGATCCCCGGCTCGGAGGAGTTAGAAGTTTTGTCACCATCTTGCATCGAAATCGTCCAAGTAAGTTCAATTAAAAATTATATTTATTAAACTAATTGAAATTAATAATTAAGCCTTGATTAATTAATATTCCTAATTGATAATACACATCAGCACATTTCAACTCAACTCGAACAGAAGGAGAAAAACAACTCAACTCAGTCAATGACGTCACGTACTTCGATGACTTCATTTTTACGGAGAAAACTTGATTTCATGCGGTAAAAAACCGTTGTGACTACGGATTTACTTCGTAACTTTTACGGGAAAAACTTGTTCCTGTATGGTAAAAAACCGTTGTGCCTACGGATTTACTTCGTAACTTTTACGGTTTTGCACAACCAACCCAGCTGCCAGTTTAAAACCGTAAATTTTACGGGATTTTTTTTACAGTGTACCCCGGCTTTTCATCCTCGTACTCAAGATGGATCTCTCGAAGTTTATTTTGGATAAATATATTTCAGAATCATAAATTCATATGCACTCAATTAAATTATTGGGATTTCCTTTTAGCTCAACATAATGTAGGTTATTTATTTCAACTCTGATTATATTAAACAACATCGTCATTTAAATATTTTAAAACTGAATGAACACGCACGCAAAATTGTAAGAGCAAGGGCTGGATCGGTCTTGACTGGTATTCAAATATAGGGTATAGGGAATTAAATCACAAAACAGTAAGTGATATATGAGAGAAAATAATGAAAATCATAAATAAATCACTTATTTTTAAGAGTTGTAGACAGGTACGGAAAACGCACAATGAGTAGCCCGTTACATGATAATAATATAATAAATAGAATCTCATTTTATTGGAAGGCTCCTATATAAAACCACGGGAGTGGCCTCCCCTAAACTTTCTCGTATACTCCTAACACATGTAGAGAAAAAAATAAGCTAAAAGGCAAGAAAACGAACAAGAACCCCTTCTGCAGTGGGGAAAAAAATAATCGAAACGTCATACCACGATTTCCGAAGGTCGTCCAACGTGGAAGTGGAATTAGAAGCCGGCGTGATTACCAACAGGTTTGAGTGTAAGATAAAAAAAAACGAAATTTGCCATTTGAACGCCTTTTTTTTCAACGGATTGACCCAAAAATTGGACACAAATCTACCATTAAGGTAAGAAGGCCACGTACCAAATTTCATGTATCAAAGTAATTTTTTAAGGAAGTTATTGCGTTCAAAAGTATGCGATTATACACACTTACAGACAGTCAAACCTTTGACGGATTTGGTCCAAACTTTGATACCAACCTACATTCCTGATGATAAAAATGTATACAAAATTCTATCCACCTAGCTATTTAAGTTTGTGAGTTATCGCGTTCACGTGAACACGGACATACAGACTTCCCTTGGACGGAGTTTGTCCAAAATTTGATAGAAACCTACAAATTATGTGAAAAGATCACATACCAAATTTCATCCCCTTAGCTGTAAGATTTTTGAGTTATCGTGTTCAGAGACCGACATAATTCCAAAGTTGTGTTTTTCGAACTCGAGCAGGTCTAAAACGAGGAGATTCGTCAATATCTCGAGTTCGAATTTGTTTCGATTACAATACTTTCTCTTTGTATACTTCGTATAAGAGAAAGGAAAAAACGATTTGATATTTCATTCCTGTGTTTAACAGGATGACAAAAAAGTATAAAAAGAAAAGGTCAGGGTGAATAAATTTAGAAACACTTGTAAGAAAAAATTCTTTAAATTAAAATTAGAATTCCACATCAAAATATGAATGCAAATCAAAACAAATTAGCATTTACTTCGAACGCACCAAACGTTCCTAGCGTACACGCATGCTCTGTTGTTCAGCTTTTACTTCCCGCATTCTCTAATTTCCCGTCGACTTCGAAACGTCACTCGCTTGAACGCTTTTGTTGCATTTAGCGTTAAAATCAGAATTTTCCTTCACGCAGCTTGCGGAAACTATATAAATAAATACGGCAGACGACATCTCGATTTGTTTGTTAATGTTCATTTTCTTCCCCCTCTGGGAAAGGAAAACAGTGCATCAAAAGAATTTCCAGCTTGTTCGACACGTCATTTATTACACGAAAAATCGACGATGTGTTAAATGAAAGGCATTTTGTCAGTGACGTGGAAACCATACAAGGTGACGTGTGAAAGATACGTCATTTGATGCCGTTCTTATTTGTCCAGTTCGTCGAAATGTCATTTCCACGTTTCGTTATTGGCACTGGCGCAAGTGACAATGATGATATCGAGTTAATTCTTCGCTTAGAATTATGAGGAATTTGATACTTTTGCTTCAAACATTTTGCAATTAGTTTCTTATCCGATTTAATATAGTTTCTGGCTGAATAACCATTTGATATGCTTTTAAAACAGAGCGATATGTATCTTAACATAGATTTTATTGGAAGGTTACATTTTGGCGGAAATGCTTCGAGTTACATTGTGTTAGAAATCTCATTTGAATATTAATGATTTGTAATTATGTGGTTTTAAACAAGTGTGAACGAAATTCTTCAATACAGAAAGGAAATTTTTCAATCAACTATTAAAAAAGACCCTGACAGACTAACAGTTTTTTGGATGATTCACTACGTTTAAAACATATTTGAGTTTTAAAAAGCGAAGAAAACGTTATTGAAATTATGTCTGTCTGTTGGTCTATTTTCGAAGACGATAACTCAAAAATTCAACAAGATAGAAGGATGATATTTACTATAGGTGTTTACACCAAAATTGGAGATTTCTGTCAAATTTTGGACCAACTCTCGACGAAATTTCTCTGGCTGCACATCTATGTGCATGTTTCCTCTATAATTCAAAAATGCAATAAGTTAGATAGATTAAATTTTGCATATGGTTTTATTACCAGAATCGTAGATCTGTATCATACATTGGACAAAATCCGTTTGAAGATGAATTATCTGTCCCAGATAGCAAAGAAGGTTGCGGAAAGGTTGCCGTTTCACTTTCCATGGGCTGTCCGCGAAAGCATTTCCGCGCAAACCGTTTCGGAAACAATTGCCACAAGGTTTACATAGGAAAGTTTTTTATGAACCACCTGTCCGATCGTGCGTAACCTCGTCCGGTATAGTGGTTAGTGCGTTTGCCTTCCAACTCTATGAACGCCGGTTCTATGAGCCAACTCTATGTTCGATCCCCGGAATTTGAAGTTTTGTCACAATCTACAACGGAATCGTACAAGTAAGTTCAATTAAAAATTAGATTAATCAAATTAATGAAATTAATTATTAAGCTTTGATTAATTAAGATTCCTAATTGACATTCCCGATAACTCCAAGATGACGTCGGAAGAAGGGCGATAAAAAAGAGGTGGTTGGAGGGGGAAGGGGGGTTCTATTGTGTCCGCCGAAGGGGGGCTCTTAACAACCTTTTGAAAGGCCTTAAACAAGCTTGAGGAAAGCTTGAAACAAGCTTGGGTAAATCTTACTAAAAACCTTACAGAGAAAACCTTGCTTCTTGTTGACTAGCGAACCTTTCTGCTACCTTGCCGGAAGTTTCAACCCTTGTCGTGGAAACCTTTGTGACAACCCTTTACCCTTGCTGACGACAAGGTTTCCAAACCATTTAGACAACCTTTTTTTGCTATCTGGAATCTGTGCATGCACATGTGAACGTTTTAACTAAAAAATGCAACAAGTTAAATGACTGGATGGATTTAAATACATAATCTGCATATCAAAATGATTGATCTCTGTCTAATTCTGGGCTAAATCCGCCAGTCGGTAAATGTTTGTTTATCTGTCCGTGCGTATGCGAACACAATAAAGCAAAAACATAGCAAGTTTCGAGAAATTTGGTCTTGATATCAAAATAGTAGATATTGTAACGAAAATCATCCTGTGGCTGTACGGTTGAAGCAGTCGAACAAGGAGGATAATGGAGAAGGGCGCTTTATTCACGAAAATTCCAGAAAATAAGGAGGATAATGGAGAATGGCGCTTTGTTCACAAATATTCCAGAAAATAAGGAGGATAATGGAGAATCGCACTTTGTTCACGAATATTCCAGAAAACAAGGAGGATAATAGAGAA